>CAKNEV010000197.1:0-54730 GCA_930272055.1 Rhizopogon roseolus | reverse complement strand
TCTTAAAATGTCCTTAATGCATGCCCTAAGGCGAATTAAGGCTGATTAAGAACTGTTTAGTTTTCCTGATGTAGGAGCTGGGGCAGATGAGGTGCCCTCATCAGTCTTGGAATCCGAACTGCCTGTGTGGGCGAGGGAAGGTAGATTTTCATCAAAAATAACATCGCGGGCTGTAAAAAATGCACCGCTCTCCTTATCACGAAGACGATAACCTTTAACACCCTCAGGGTACCCTACAAAGACTGCCTGACACGAGTGAGCACCAAGTTTGCTCTGCAACTCAGTGGGAATACGAGCAAAGCAGCGCGCACCAAAAACACGCAGATGCGACAAGTCGGGCTTGCGGCCATTGACTATTTCATAAGGAGTGAGTCCTGGAGCCAAAGTAGAGGACTCGCTGCGATTCCAAAGGTAGCAGACAGTGAGCGCAGCCTCGCCCCACAAATTTGCTGGCAAACCCGCAGTTTCCAGCAAGGCAAAGAGTCGTCCTTCAACTGTGCGAATGGCACGTTCGGCTTTCCCGTTTTGCTGGTGAGCATAAGGAGCCGAAAGTTGATGAGTGATTCCAGCAGATGTTAAGGCCTGAGTGAAAGCCGAGTTGATGAACTCCCCGCCATTGTCAGAGCGAAATACCTTAACCCTCCGGCCAGAGTGATTTTCCCAACACATCCGAATACCCTCCCAAGCCTCTAGAGCCTGATCCTTAGTAGCGAGTAACTGCAGGTTCAACAGGTTGCTGTGGTCATCAAGGAAAATAATGAAGTGACGTTTGCCGTGCGGAGTCACCACCGGGAAGGGACCACACAGGTCAGAATGTATAAGATCCAAGGTATGAGAGGCTTTGGGTGAAGTAGAGGGTGGGTATGGTTTGCGCGGATGCTTGGCGATAATACACGGCTCGCAGGTGTGAAGGGGGTAGGACTTATCCACTTTAGCGCCTGTGGCAAAATGAGGGAGGCGCTTCACTGCCTCGCCCCCGGGATGTCCCAGACGAGCATGCCATAAGTCCCAGGATAAGGGCATCTTTGCAAACGCGGAGATCTCCATAAGAGGTGACGGCGTGGATGGTGGGATGAACCTTAAGTCTAAAAATACTAGGTTTTCCACCATCGGAATGTCACCGACTTCATTTCCACGGTAAACAAGGCGACAACGAGGTGGGGAGGGCAAGAAATTGCATTCCCATCCTTTCTTTACCATTCTTCCGACCGACAGCAAGTTGACCAGTGCCCCAGGAGCATGAAGACATTCACCCAGCCGAATGCGTTGAGTTCTGCCATTGATGGTGAGTTCTGCAACACAGTCACCACGTCCAGAGGTGGCTAAGGTCCCATGATTCGCGGTTTTTACAGCGATATTGGTGGCTGAATACGTCCAGAAGAATGATCTGTTGGTAATGAGGGTGGACGTTGTCCCTGAGTCTAGGAGGGTGGATAATGCGTGACCGGTAAAGCATGCCATGTCATTCAATGTGGGACTCAGACTGGGGTTAACTTCTTCGATGACAGCACAGGACCAGTCCCCGTCATGTAGCGCTGCTGCTGCAGTTTCTGTGAGAGAGGATTTGGGCATGGAAGGTGTTGAGGGCTTAGATTCGGTCGCGGATGCCGCTACGTCTTTCTTTTTATTCCCTCCACGTTCTGTTCGCTGACTCCATGGCGCCTTTCCTTCCATTCCACCCCCTTGCTGTAGGCAATGCTCACGATCATGTGTTAGCGAGCGGGGAAGTCCGGAGCATACAGGATTCTCGCAAGGCACCCCCTTAGGGTTGTTCTTGTGAATCCGTACTCCAGTTGTGGGGTTGACTCTGCGTTCAAACGAAGGCACAGTGGCTGCATTCGCATACTCCGAACCGGGGCGCGCGATACGCTGCTGGCCTCGTTGCCGGTTTGCCTCCTCAGAAAGGGATGCAGCTACCTCCTCGAAGGTAAGTTTTGGCGATGTTGCAGTAGTTGTAGACGTTGAAGCTGGTGGTGTTTTGTAGAGTCCGATTGTGAGACTACGGAAGACGACCCACTGTGGGGTTTCAGGTAAGCCGTTTAGAATCATCCAGATGCCCTCCTCGTCTGTGAAAGTGACCCCCATCTCTGCGAATCGACGCCGACCATTTTCGAATACGCTCAAATAGCGTGATGCATCGTCCGCATCTTTCAATTTTTCCAGAAAGAGTTGAGTACGAAGTTCAAATTGGGATGTAACATCGAGGCGGGCGAAACGCTTCAGAAGTATCTCCCATTGTTGACGAGCTGTTAGCTTTTCACCAAGCATGTTTTGAACGATAGGCGAGAGTCTCCTCCCGATTATTGCTTTTGTCTGAGCGTCTTCTTTCACCCAGTCTTTCATGAGTACGAGTTCTGGTGCTGTGGGACTACCTGCCGTTGCCGGGACAGGCATGCTGCTGGCATACTCCGCGACATCGTTAGGATCAGTACCACTACTACAGTGGTTCCAGAGTCCTTCCCCAGCTAGAGCGAGCTCGACAGCTCGTCGCCAGCCTGGATAATTGTCAGAGCCTGTCAATTCGGCTATGTGGTCGAATTTCCCCATCGTGTAGAAGATTGATTTTATTAATGTTCAGCCGTTAGATGAACGTGAGTGTCTTTCTGCGTCGTGTAGATTTTCCGGGCTAACTCAGAGCCCAGGGCTCATAACCTGTACACTAGCGAAGCTCAGTAAAGTCTGTTGAGAGCAATACTATATTAACAATACCTAGCGAAGCTAGGATACGACAATACGAGTCAATACGAGATAGACGAGAGACGACGGAATGATACACACCTCAGTAAAGTCTGTTGAGAGCAATACTGAGGTGTCTGAGTAACGAAAGGCAACGTAAGTATCGACGAGAGTGCTTAGGTAACAAGATGGAGGATCACGAAAAGAAGAGAAGTAAATTGATCGTATGGTGTCGAAGGTGTTCTGATAACGAGAGATAGAAGCTAACAAGCCGCTCAAGCAGTGAGTCGTTCTCCTGCTGTCTGATTTTGTTGTTCGCTAACGAAATGTCCGTTATAGCAACCCCTTTTGGTGGACATGTCAGCGGAAGTGAGTTGCAGTTGCCCTTCCAGGCTTGCACGAAGATGGAAAAATTCAGTGGCTTGGTCTTGGTGAGTCAGTCCATACATATGTTATCTTCATTGCTGGTCTTGTTTCCTGCAGCGTGCTACACAACTTCCGATGGTCCTGTTCAGCTTGTATGACGAGTGGCTTGAGTCCGTGTTCAGCTACATTGCCTTCTCTCATCTCGTCCTCCTACGTGGCTTGCGTGTCAACAATGAGAAGGCAGAGATTACCGACAAGTCGACCATCACAGAGCCGCACCTCGCCCGGCCCACTCTTATAGATGATGAGTGGATCATTCCTATTCAAGGATCTCGAGCCTCTTAGGTAAATCAAGACTCTAGCACTTGAGCTCAACCACCTATCTCCTACGGACGTCACTACCCAAGCTAGGCAGAGCACCCAGAGTGCAGCTCCTCGTCATCTGTGTCGCTGCCTCCTTCACCCCTGGTTCGGTGTCACTGTCAGCCCATCAGCTAATGGTACCTGGCTTCGAATGGGGCCGCAAGAACGTGGACAACTCTGTCAACCCACCCGGTTTCAACCCCAACATGTTGGAGCGGCTGCAGCTTTTGTTGTCTGACCGTATTCTGGGCATGACGCTCGTATCAGAGGGAAAAGTCTGGAACTATGATATTGGTCTTACCCAGCTGTGGTCAGCCAATTTAGCGTTCTCTGTCATGCTGGACATGCTATTATTATTCTAGGCTGAGGAGCACCGCCCTGTTGCATTCTTGATGGCCAAGATCATGAAGGCTAATCTGGCATTCACGTCTTGCGCGAGCGTATCCACAAGGGTCTCAAGTTATATTCTTCGGAGCCCTACCTCAACAGCCAGAACTACTCCGAGTTGTTCTCCATTAATATTATCTAGGACTTATTTAGGGGTTTACTTCTATTTTTGGGCGTTGCGTGGGGCGTTCAACTTTTGAGCTCCCCTATTAAATAATTTTGATCCTGCATGAGCCGTTGACCTGCCACCCGGCGCTTCTCAGATGTCCAACTTGATACTTAACTGCCTTGTTTATGGCGATGAACCCCACTGTATCTTCGCGGTCGACATTGCACAGGCGCAGACTGTCTATGCCCTCAAACAGATGATCAAGGAACGGCAGAAGCATGCATTTAATGGTGTTGATGCTAATCGTCTCAAGTTATGGAAGGTGAGTGACCTGATGCCTACGATTGGATAGAGACAAGCTGAAACTTTGGAAGGTCGACCTGCCCGTCGACGGGACGCTCGAGAGCAGTCTTAAGAGTCTTACACTTGACCCAAAGGGATCATTATCACCTGTGACTGAGTTGATCGAATTTTTCTCTGAAAATACACTTGAAGAACACCTGCATATCATTGTCCAAAGGCCACTTGCACCTGCCCGTGAGTTGTCTGCCAATATTGCCATTCCTTCCTCCATACTGATGGTGGCCTGATTAGCGTCTCCCGGACTGCTCTACCTCAAGGTCAACTGCTTTGTTTACGGTGAAGACTTACCAAACAACATTTTCGAGGTCAAGATTGCACCGACAGAGAGTGTCAACGCCCTCAAAGACTCGATCAAGGAGGAGAAGAAGCATGCATTTGATGGTGTTGATGCTAATCTTCTCAATCTATGGAAGGCGAGTTACCCGATGACTACGATTGGATGCAGACAAGCTGAAACTTTAGAAGGTCGCGATTAAGTCGAACGACTCACGCTTAGTCAACTCGCTCAAGGACGAAGGCGGCATCAAGGATGGCGAATGGCTGGATCCGACGACACAACTGTCCAAAGTGTTTACAGATGGACTGCAGTATCGACATATTCATATCATAGTCCTACCACCTACAGGCAAACGAGGCAGAAATGTGGAAGACCCCGTGATGGAGCTCACTGATCAACAGTCGGACATCAACCAGAACATCGACACTGCGTCCTCGGCTGCAAAACTGGCCAACTTCCGTAGCATTCAGGCAGACAATAATAAACAGTTCCTTTGTAATCGTCCTGACGGAATCACATACCCGGTTCCAGTCATTCTTCTCGAGCGGATCTTTGCCGAGTTCGTGGATGAATGTGGAAAGCGTCAGCCTACTGTGGAAGATTATGCCTTTGCTGAGCAGCTTTCAGCAACGATGCGCTGCTTCTATGATAATGAGGAAGTTCGGATGGCCGAATTCAGGAGACAATTCCACATCAATGGTATTCCGCTCAGCAATTATACAGTTGGCCTTACGACATGTAGGACAGACGGACATATGATGTCATTCGAAGCAAGATTCCCGTTTGTGATAGTGAAGGGAAGGAATGAGATCGGACTCGGCGGTGCTGAACCATTTGCAGAGGCATTGGTGTATTACCGCATGTTTCTGAAACAAGAGCTCATGTCAAATGATATTATGAGGTACCAAACCCTCTTTCCCTCTATCCATATCATTGTCTTTGGTAAGTTCGTTTCAGATTTATTGCTATGATCCTTTACTCACCACGACTAGGTGGCTGCATCGGCATTTCTGGCTGTGTTTTTCCTGGAAAGATACACTCGGATATCCTGGTTCCGATCATTCCACTGTTTTGGCACGAAACAGACCTCCCCATGCTAGAGATGGCGGCTCGTACTTTCGGCGCTCTTAGATCTGCTATCGACAAGCTCAAAGCACTGTACCGCAGTCCATTCCCGGCTCTCAAACCCGGCGGAGAAGCAACTTTAGGATGTCCATATCCGCGGAGTTATAATGGGATTGAGTTCTCGTATGACGAGACTCAACCCCTGAGACGTAAACTCATCTTCTTCGGGGAAACCTGCACCGATGCAGCTCGGATATGCATCAAGTTCGTGAGGAAATACTCGCGTGAGGCTCACGACTTCTGTGCTAGCAAGGGTTGCGCTCCAAAACTTATTTTCTATGAGGAGCTACCTGGTGGCTGGAACATGGTCGTTATGGAGGCCCTTAAAATCGATATCACATCGCCGCCATCTGTCTCCTCGTATCGACAATTCAGCGCGATCAATTATCGAGCACGCCGCCCTCTGGAGGACGCCGTTACTTCTCTCATCCACGAGCTACACAATCATGGATACGTGCATGGGGATCTTCGTGATACGAATTTGTTCGCGGGAGGCAAGGGGACGTTCGTACTACTGGACTTTGATTGGGCTGGCCCGATCGGACATGCCCATTATCCCTTGCATGTCAACCGGATGGATGTCTGTCGCCCTGATGGAGCTGTGGGTCTGAAGATGATTTTGAAGGCGCATGATTTGGAGATGCTAACCTACATATTCCCCCTTGAGCAAAGCACTCCGCCTCCTGCAAAGCGCCAACGTGTGGTGTCTGTTAGTGATGAAGATATGGTCATGAAAGATTGATTTACGTTAATTCACTCCTTGTTCGTTATCAACTGTATATGGGGTTAGCAATTTTTAAGATTGGTTTGAATGTTATCGGAAATGTGAAGGTAGTACTTACAGCTGTTTGCAAATATGATGACAGTAGCGTGCGTTTTTGGAAAGAAGAAGAAAAATAAATACTAGAGCCAAATTGTATAAGTGCTACAGCTTTGGAATCGTACAACACTCCACGTACAACACTCCACGAAGACCACTGGAGAGTCGCAAGTCCCATGCCAGATGCGCCAGAACGTACTTTACTGGGTGAAAGGGCCAGCCTGACCAGGAATATTTATTTTTCTTCTTCTTTCCAAAAACGCACGCTACTGTCATCATACTTGCAAACAGCTGTAATATTTAGATTGGCATTTCAGTAGAGGTAGAATTTAAAACATTGACGATAGCTTGCACGAAATATAATATAAAAGAATTCTGATCTAGGCGGAGCGGAAAAAAAGGTGAAGGGATCAATGCAATGAAGATATAATGTTCAATGGGTTCATGTTACGTCGTATTCAACAAGGTAGGGCACCTGATACACTTTACATCTATGGCTTGGCAACAATACACTGTCATCCTTCCAGCGTATCTCCTGCGTCAGTATAGTTAACAAAACAAGCTCCATAGAATATATGGAATATCCTTCCTCAACCAGTGGTCTCCAGATCGATTGATCCGCTGGACAAGAAATAACGTAGCGGTTTTCGTTAGCATTGAGTATTCGAACCGTCGGCTTCGACGTCTGAACCTGTATTTGGGGGATGAGACGCACTCCAGCGATGTAGTTTCGATAAACAACCCACTTGACCACCAGCAGACGCTACGACAGATTTCACGTCAATCTCGACCTTGGGGGTCACGTAGAATGTCATTCCTTTCAGTAAGTTTGCCCCACCATCATTACGTTTAGCGTGTTCAAGAGAAGCGGAAAGCTTGAATTTCCATTTCCGTTCTATTTGGGAGTCGGATATTGTAACGTCTCAGGAAAATGGAACATGCCGGAATTGCACACGACACAACCTGTTGGACTATCTGTCCCACTAACCCTAGACTCGTTACTTGGCTAAGCACCCGTTCCACCAGTGACCCAGTCTGGGGCGGCCATGCTCATCTAATCTTGTCCGTGACGGCCAGCTCCGTCACAGATATGAGGAAGTCCTTTTCCGCTGCAGTGGTTAATCTGTAAACACCACATACGGTCAAACCCAAGTTCAGTCACTCACGCAAAAGTTTGCCAGCTTGGATGCTCGAATTGGCCCATCCTTCTGTTAATATGAATGGGGAGTTTGCAATGGCGCACAAGAACTTTTCAGTGCAGACTATTCCCTTCGCGACCAAGTGTGTGCAGTCGTTAGGTCTGGTTGTCATTCTTGCGCCCAATTCAATCAACCGCTATACGGATGTTAATCAAGCAATGGATACGCTGGTGCATATGTTCTTACTTTGATATTGTCATCAGATAAACTGAACACCTGTTGTCATCACCTAGCCGCTTCAGCCTGCCGAGGGGACCCATGACTATGTACTGATGAGTTAAGATGACGTGTAGAAACAATTCACGCACGACCGATCGGTGATTACATTGTGGGCATGCGATCCTTTCTTGGTCTGACTCGCCTTGACGCCCTTACCCTTCGACGGCTCGTCCTCGTCAACGCTCATGTCGTGTTCCGCTCGTTTCTTTGGACCCTTGCCACGAGTAGTGCCCACCTTCGACTTCGTAGGAATAGACGAGGAGATGACATCCTCAACCTCCGCTTCTTCTTCCTCATCCTCTTCACGAGAATCCTCCACTTTCCGTTTCTTGCCTTCTCGTTTCTGCTCGACCTGCTCTTCATCATGCAGAGGCATAAAGGAATCATTCAGGCCAGAGCTACGCCTTCTCTTGGCATTCTTGCGCTCCTTCTCAAAGTTAATGACGTCGGGCATAATTACCTCCCTCAGTTTGCTGGTCGCTTTGTTGGAGGCACTGCGCTTGGACAAACCGCGTGAAGTCGAGGACTCCTCTGCATGTTCTGGCCCCGACTCATTCTGCACCCTCGACTTCGACTTGTCCTTAACAAGAGGAGTAGAAATAGATGGTTTCGACCAAGAAGGGCGACCACGTTTAGATCCGCTTGTCGACGCCTCGGCAGCAGATACATATATAGAGTTCGTCCTAGCGAGTTCGGACTTTCCTTCCCCATTGGCAGTCGCGTCATTGCATACGTTGGGAGACAAGTAATCTTTCGGCAGAGATGGAATCAGTACGGATAATGTGCGTTTCGGCGTCTTAGTTGTTTTTACAGGAGACGAGGGTGAACGTAGAACGGAGCTTGTGGGTGACTGCACGCGAATATTTCTTTTCTCCTTCGCTTTTGAGGATGTAGTCAGTGGCTCCTTCTCCGGCTATTTGGCTTTGGCTTTTGGCTTTAGATGGCGAAGAGTGGTCCTTAATAGGTCGGCAAATATTTCATCATCATGATCAGGAAATGGCACGTTGTAAGGACTCATATCACATTCCATCCTGTGCGCCACTATCAACATTTCTATTAGCTATCCTTACCCTGCAACGCCACCCCCTTCCCACTACATATTTAAGTACTCATTCGTGTCGCATACAAAGCAGAGTAGTGGTATACTTCCTCCTTAGAAACTAACTTCCGGTTCAATCATTCACTTTCGAACTCGTACAACTACACAAAATGTAGCAACCTTACAACGTTGAGGAGTATCCTTAGGCTTTAGTTTCGGTTTCATCTTCGTCTTGACTGGTGTCGAGGTTCCCGGGATTGACTTGCTTGGGCGGAGTGGCATAGACTTGGAATCCGAGCTCTCGCGAGAAGAGGACGGTAAACGAGAAGGGGACGGTAAACAAATTTTGCGAGCTTTATCCTTCTCCTTTGAAATGGATGGTCTGCGTGGCGATATGGATGTTCCCCTTAGCCTTAGGAAAGGCCTCGTCTTCTGTAGAGCTCTCCTGGTTGATGGTTGCGTCAACTGCCATGTCGACAGCATCGTGAGGGCCGGCACACTCGTCATCGCCGAAATTGACATCCTCCACCTCCGTGACGTCTCTCCCGCTCGTGTACGGGTGTTACCTTTCAATGAGTCTCCATCCCCGGGTGACTTTGGAGGTCCGCCGCCCTTGAGTTCGACGATGACGTTTGACTTGGCGGATGTAGTCTTAGCTTTGCTATTTGGTTTGGGAGCTATGGTGAAAGAGGCGATCTTTATTTCATCACCCATTTCCATGAGATGTTCTGCATCCCTCTGTTCCTCTGCGTCCACGTCAATTGGACCGACACCCGGCCGCCTGGAACAGGTGTCCCGGAGGTCATATACACAGAGCTCGTACTAGTACCGCCTATTTGAAAGACCGAAATAAGAGGACATGTAGATTTTGAATGTGGTACAAGCTCACCAATTGGGGTCATGAGCATCTTTCCAAAATCGACCAATTTTCGTGGCTCCCCTCCTCGCTGTGACCTGGTATACAGGGGGACTTCATTGGGCTCATTGTCGATGACCAACAATCTTTTCTTTATCGATTTAGAATTTCTTCGCCCTCCTGCCTCATCTTCTCCTTGCCTTGCTCCAACTGCTGAGCTCACTGCCTTTGTGCAGGCACCTATGACTCTGGATCTCTGGCATGCTCGCCTTGGTCATATTGGGGGTCCCTGAAGGAAAGAGGATGTATTTATCAATACTAACGGTAAGATTCCTAAGTAGAGATTATTAATCTCAGATCTTGCAATAGATTGAGAAAGACGAGAGACGCTGAAGGGTGGTCATGAAAGGATACTCACTTCCATGCGAGAAAACAATCCTCGAGCCAAGTATGATTGACTATTGGTATTGACCATGCAACTGCGCGTTGTGCTTTGGGCGAAGGAGAACTATGAGTCATCAGCAACCTGAAATAAGTTGCGCCTGAAAATGCTCACTAGCCAGCGACTAGCACCTTATTGCTCTGGCTCATACTAGGAGTGAGCTTTCCACCCATGACTTGGATCAGCTTCTTCAGGTAATCTCGTGCTGCACTAGTATAGTTTATGACGGTGATCTCCTGAACGGTCAGTGAGTACATGGAGCAAATTACAAACGTGACCACGCACGCAATCATTGAAGCCAGCAATACCTCCCCTTGGAACTGGGTACCATAACAGACTGTCATGTGGATTATTCAATGTGCCAGATGCATCAATGTGGAACATCCAAGACAGGTTGCCAATCAAAATCGGACGAGAGGAACGTGCCGCCTGTATCGCGATCACTGTAAGATACTCCAGAACCTCTGAATTGGACAGGTGATATACCGCAAGCCAGAGAGCTCCTTGCGCTGTTCCGCTGTTATTGAAGCAGAAAGAAGGTAGTGCACATCATCGAAGACGGCCATACCATTCGACGTACTCGACGTTGTCCGCGGGTCAGAGAGGATGCGTGACGTGACAATGGACAAAAACGCGTGTAGTCACAGACGCGTTCAATCCCCATTAGGAAGGTTCTGTGGTTTCCTGGCAGTTTGCACGGTGATTTATATTTCTATAGTTTCTACACGAGTAGATGCGTTATGCTGAAAATTTTGTTCTAAGGAGGTTTTTTTTGGCATTATATAGCTCTTCTCGTCGTAGGTTAACGCGAAAAGTATGAAGTTGTGATGATAAGTTAAGTGAAAATTGAGGATCACGGTACCATATTGCATACATCCAACTTGGAGCTGCTGGCACAAATCAAGGTTATCTTGTGCGCGTAATTGATGCACCTGCTGAGTCGTCGTCGTCAGCGGGTATCGTCATCAGCATGAACGTCAATAACTTTACCCTTTTTACGACGGACTGAGTTCTCATCTGCAATGGCTGTGGCACCACCTTCGAATACATGGAATTCTCCCATGGCTTTCTCGGCAGAATCCAGAAGTTCATGCGGCGGATGGTGGGTTGTCCAAGATACCAAAAATACGATTGCGTGCCTTGAGGTTACTCACTGATTGCATAAGCTTAGCTTCGGTAGAAACAACTTGAATTTGAAGCTGATCAGCTCGTTCTGGGCGTCCCAGACATCTTTAAGTATGGTTCCATTGTGATTCGTGACTTATATACATAATGGAAAGAGACAATGTCATCTTGCTGGCGAAATAGAATAATAAAGTTATGCAGTACGTACTATGGTACCTCCTGTCCAATTCGGTAACTCATTATGCATATTAGCCATGCAGACTTGAAGGGTATGCATTATGCATTATTCGTTTAATTATATGGGGTTTACGTCTCTATGCACTACGATGATTTCAACCGTACCCATTACTCTGGTTTCCCAACATCAGATGTCCAACTTGATACTTAACTGCCTCGTGTACGGCGATGAACTCGACTGTATCTTCGCAGTCGACATTGCACAGACGCAGACTGTCGATGCCCTCAAGCAGATGATCAAGGAAAGCCTGAAGCATGTACTTGATGGTGTTGATGCTAACCGTCTCATGTTATGGAAGGTGAGTGACCTGATGCCTACGATTGGATGCAGACAAGCTGAAACTTTGGAAGGTCGACCTGCCTGTCGACGGGACTCTCGAGAGCAGTCTTAAAAGTCTTCCACTTGACCCAAAGGAATCATTATCATCTGGGGCTGAGTTGGCCGAAATTTTCCCTAAAGACACGCTTGAAAAAAATCACCTGCATATCACTGTCCTTGCACCTGCCCGTGAATTGTCTGACAATATTGCCACTCCTACCTCCATAGTACATACTGATGGCGGCGTGATTAGAGTCTCCTGGACTGCTCAACCTCAAGTTCAACTGCACTGTTTACGGCGACGAACCAAACAGCATCTTCGAGGTCAAGATCGCACCGACAGAGAGTGTCGGCGCCCTCAAAGAGTCGATCAAGGAGATAAAGGAGTCACAATTTGACAAGCTTCCAGCTGACCGTCTGAATCTATGGAAGGTGCGTCACCCGATGCCTACGATTGGATGCAGACAAGCTGAAACTTTAGAAGGTCGCGATTAAGTCGAGCGACTCACACTTAGTCAACTCGCTCAAGGACGAAAGCGGCATCAAGGATGGCGAATGGCTAGATTCGACAACCCAACTGTCCGAAGCGTTTACAGATGGATTGCAGGATGGACATATTCATATCATAGTCCTACCACCTACAGGCAAACGAGGCAGAAATGTGGAAGACCCCATGATGGAGTTCACTGATCGACAGTCGTACATGAACCAGAACATCGCCACTGCGTCCTCGGCTGCAAAACTGGCCTAACTTCCGTGTCATTCAGGCGGACAGTGATAAACAGTTCCTTTGTAATCGTCCTGACGGAATCAAATACCCGGTTCCAGTTATTCTTCTCGAGCGGATTTTTGCCGAGTTCGTGGACGAATGTTAAAAGCGTCAGCCTACTGTGGACGATTATGTCTTTGCTGAACAGCTTTCAGCAACGATGCGCTGCTTCTATGATGAGGACGCTCGAATGGACGAATTCAGGAAACAATTCCGCATCAATGGTGTTCCGCTCAATAATTCTACAATTGGCCATACGAAATGTAGGACAGACGGACATATGATGTCGTCCGACGGAGGATTCCCGCTTGTGATAGTGGAAGGGAAGAATGAGATCGAACTCGGCGGTGCTGAACCATATGCGGAGGCATCGGTGTATTACCGCAGGTTTCTAAAAGAAGAGAACATGGCAGATGAGGTTGTGCGGTACAAAACCATCTTTCCCTGCATCTGTATCATTGTCTTTGGTAAGTTCGTTTCGGATTTATTGCTAGGGTGCTTTACTCACCACGACTAGGCGGCTGCATCGGCATATCTGGCTCTGTTTCCGCTGGAAAAATACACTCGGATATCCTGGTTCCGATCATTCCACTGTTTTGGCACGAAGCAGACCTCCCCATGCTAGAGATGGCGGCTCGTACTTTCGGCGCTCTTAGATCTGCTATCGACAAGCTCAGAGCATTGTACCGCAGTCCACTCCCGGCTCTCAAACCCGGCGGAGAAGCAACTCTAGGATGTCCATATCCGCGGAGTTATAGTGGGATTGAGTTCTCGTATGACGAGACTCAACCCCTCGGACGTAAACTCATCTTCTTCGGGGAAACCTGCACCGATGCAGCTCGGATATGGCATCATCAAGTTCGTGAGGAAATACTCGGCGACGTGAGGCTCAGGCATCAGGAAACACACTGCAAATTAGTAGCACAGCTATGTAATGCTACATAGCCACGGCCCACCATAGCCATATATTGACACCTGTTACACTATATAACTCGGTCCTCTATGTACCTCATATAGCCGAACGCTTGGCTATATAGTACTAGAGGAGCGAATAGTAGTGACAGTAGTACCCAGTAGTATCTGTAGTGCATGTAGTAACCATAGCGCGTGTAGTAACTGTAGGCACAAGTAGTATCTGTAGTAGAACTTCATCAGAAAACACTTGTGTTCTTTTTTCCTTTATTTTACTTAGTAAGCCACATAAGGCAGGAGTTTAAGGAGTATAAGGGCGTGATGTAAGAAAAATAAGAAAAAAACATTTTGAAAGGGAAGCCATTTCTACATCCTAAGCGGTCTGTGTCGTCTCGGGAGTCTTAAGATGGCTGCAGGAAAGTAATGAAATGACATACGCTGAGCTCTTAAAGAAAGGAGTATACCTAATTTATTTCACAAAGTCGAACACTGGGAAAGTTTCCAAAGAAATTCACACGGTTCAATTTTTGAAAATTTTACCCATGACAAGTCCACGGCCTTGTATTGTCTTCTGCCAGAGCGCTGAACCGTTGCTGTGATCTCATTGTTGTCTCTGTCCACCGGGATCCAGGGTACTTCTATTGTCGATGGCGAGGATTACATCAGACATGTTGAGCAGAGGGGTGTGCATACCATGATCGCCGCATCGAAAGAAAAGGCCGCAGGATCATACCCGACCTCAATGTGAGTTTATCTCCAGTTTCTGTCTGAAGAGGTTACTCAAATGTCAAACGGGCCTTATAGGGATCAAAGCTGTCAGGAAGACATCAGTGCGCAAATCTCGGAATGAAGTATATCAATTTTGAGCCTTGTGTGTGCCACTGAGTCCTGATATGTCTGACAGGATCAACGCTAAGCTCGGAGGTGTCTGAATGCATTCGTTGGGGTCTGATTCAAGGTTTGCCTCACCTGCTTGAACTGAATCATGGCTTATGGCATCATCAGGCTAATTTTTTTGTCCATCTTACCACCCAGGCAGTCATTTTGACTCGTTGCGACGCTTTGAATAACGCACGGTTGCATATAAGCTCTTCGACAAAATTTGCATCAATCTGCATGATACAGCTTGGTATGTCACCGTCATAGTGGAGCACAACCCTTGCTAGCACAGAAGTCGTGGGCCATGACTTCTGTGCTAGCAAGGGTTGCGCTCCAAAACTTATTTTCTATGAGGAGCTACCTGGTGGCTGGAACATGGAAGCCCTTAAAATCGATATCTCCTCACCGCCGTCTGTCTCCTCGTATCGACAATTCAGCACGATGAATTATCGAACACGCCGTCCTCTGGAGGACGCCGTTACTTCTCTCATTCACGAGCTACACAATCATGGATACATGCATGGAGATCTTTGTGATACGAATTTGTTCGCGGGAGGCAAGGGGACGTTCGTACTAATGGACTTTGATTGGGCATGTCAACCGGATGGATGTCTGTCGCCCTGATGGAGCTGTGGATCTGAAGATGATTTTGAAGGAGCATGATTTGGAGATGCTAACCTACATATTTCCCCTTGAGCAAAGCACTCCGCCTCCTGCAAAGCGCCAACGTGCGGTGTCTGTTACTATTAGTGATGAAGACATGGTCATGAAAGATTGATTTACATTGATTCACTCCTTGTTCGTTATCAACTGTATATGGGGTTAGCAATTTTTAACACTGGTTTGAGTGTAACATTATGGGAAACGTGAAGGTAGTACTTATGTAATATTTAGATTGGCATTTATGTAAGTAGAGGTAGAATTTAAAACATTGATGATAGCTTGCACGAAGAGTAAAATATGAAATATGTACGAACATTCTCCATGCATTATTCGATAGTAGATTTCGTGCATAATTATATCTAGGTACATAGCCCCTAAGCTTGTTATACAAGTATTTTCCATGTCTCAACCAACATAGCTATGTAATGAAACGTTCCCTCTATTGCTGAATGATCATTCAGTGTTACTACATTTTGGTGTAACGGTTAAGTGGATGCCAGTCTGACCAACATTGTGACGTCCAAACCTGGAACGGTATCAGTGTTGAGATTTATGACGTAGTTCACTTAATCACCGCCTACTTTGTACCAACTTGAGAATGTAAAGCGACTATAGGCTTACGGGTGGTGGGTCTCCAAGGGCGGCGCCAGGTAGTGTTATATGGTCAAAGTTATCATCATACGACGCCGTATTTTTTCAAAAAAAAAATACATTTATATACCACATCATGTACCTAGACAAATAGTGGTTGCAAGGTTTGCTGATATGGTATAAAAGAATCGTGATCTAGGCGGAGCGGAAAATAAAAGGTGAAGGGATCAATGTAATGAAGATATAATGTTCAATGGGTTCATGTTACGTCGTATTCGACAAGGTACGGCAACTGAGTAAATAAGATGAATGCACTTTACATCTATGGCTTGGCAACAATACAGTTATCATCCTTCCAGCGTATCTCCTGCGTCAGAATAGCTAACAAAACAAGCTCCATAGAATATATGGAATATCCTTCCTCAACCAGTGGTCTCCAGATCGATTGATCCGCTGGACAAGAAATAACGTAGCGGTTTTCGTTAGCATTGAGTATTCGAACCGTCGGCTTCGACGTCTGAACCTGTATTTTGGGGATGAGACGCACTCCAGCGATGTAGTTTCGATAGACAACCCACTTGACCACCAGCAGACGCTACGACAGATTTGAGCAACTTCACGTCAATCTCGACCTTGGGGGTCACGTAGAATGTCATTCCTTTCAGTAAGTTTGCCCCACCATCATCACGTTTAGCGCGTTCCAGAGAAGCGGAAAGCTTGAATTTCCATTTCCGTTCTATTTGGGAGTCAGATATCAGGAAGTCCTTTTCCGCTGCAGTGGGTAATCTGTAAACACCACATACGGTCAAACCCAAGTTCAGTCACTCACGCAAAAGTTTGCCAGCTAGGATGCTCGAATTGACCCATCCTTCTGTTAATATGAACGGGGAGTTTGCAATGGCGCACAAGAACTTTTCAGTGCGAACTATTCCCTTCGCGACCAAGTGTGTGCAGTCGTTAGGTCTGGTCGTCATTCTTGCGCCCAATTTAATCAACCGCTATACGGATGTTAATCAAGCAATGGATACGCTGGTGCATATATCGTTCTTACTTTGATATTGTCATCAGATAGCTGAACACCTGTTGTCATCACCCTAGCCGCTTCAGCTTGCCGAGGGGACCCAGGGCTATGTACTGATGAGTTAAGATGACGTGTAGAAACAATTCACGCACGGCTGATCGGTGATTACATTGTGGGCATGCGATCCTTTCTTGGTCTGACTCGCCTTGACGCCCTTACCCTTCGACGGCTCGTCCTCGTCAACGCTCATGTCGTGTTCCGCTCGTCTCTTCGGACCCTTGCCACGAGTAGTGCCCACCTTCGACTTCGTAGGAATAGACGAGGAAATGACTTCCTCAACCTCCGCTTCTTCTTCCTCGTCCTCTTCACGAGAGTCCTCCACTTTCCGTTTCTTGCCTTCTCGTTTCTGCTCGACCTGCTCTTCATCATGCAGAGGCATAAAAGAATCATTCAGGCCAGAGCTACGCCTTCTCTTGGCGTTCTTGCGCTCCTTCTCAAAGTTAATGACATCGGGCATAATTACCTCCCTCAGTTTGCTGGTCGCTTTGTTGGAGGCACTGCGCTTGGACAAACCGCGTGAAGTCGAGGACTCCTCTGCATGTTCTGGCCCCGACTCATTCTGCACCCTCGACTTCGACTTGTCCTTAACAGGAGGAGTAGAAGTAGAAGGTTTCGACAAAGAAGGGCGACCACGTTTGGATCCGCTTGTCGAAGCCTCGGCAGCAGATACATGTATAGAGTTCGTCCTAGCAAGTTCGGACTTTCCCTTCTCGTTGGCGTTGGAAGACAAGTACTCTTTCGGTAGAGATGGAACCAGTACGGACAATGTGCGTTTCAGCGTCTTAACTGTTTTTACAGGAGGCGAGGGTGAACGAAGAACAGAGCGAGTGGGTGACTGCGCGCGAATACTTCTTTTCTCTTTCGCTTTCGAGGACGTAGCCAGTCGCTCCTTCTCCGGCTCTTTGGCTTTGACTTTAGATGGCGAAAAGTGATCCTTAACAGGTCGCGCAAATATTTCATCATCATCAGACAAAGAAATAGCACGTTGAGGAGTATCCTTGGGCTTTGATTTCGGTTTCATCCTCGTCTTGACTGGCGTTGATGTTCCGGGGGTTGGCTTGCTTGGGCGGGGTGGCATAGACTCGGAGTCCGAGCTCTCACGAGAAGGGGACGGTAAACGAGCTTTGCGAGAAGGGGACGGTAAACAAGTTTTGCGAGCTTTATCCTTCTCCTTTGAAATGGATGGTCTGCGAGGCGATGTGGATGTGGATGTTCCTTTGGCTTTAGCCTTAGCCTTAGGAGAGGCCTCGTCTTCTGCAGAGCTCTCCTGGTTGATGGTTGCGTCAACTACCATGTCGACAGCATCGTCAGGGCCGGCACCCTCGTCATCGCCGAAATTGACAACATCTTCCACCTCCGTGACGTCTCTCCCGCTCGTATCTGAAACGTGGGGAGCAGTACGAGTGTTACTTTTCAATGACTCTCCATCCCCCGTTGACTTTGCAGGTCCGCCGCCCTTGAGTTCGACGATGACGTTTGACTTGGTGGATGCAGTCTTAGCTTTACTGTTTGGTTTGGGAGCTATAGTGGAAGAGGTGATCCTTATTTCATCAGCTATTTCCATGAGATACTCTGCATCCCTCTGTTCCTCTGCGTCCACGTCAATTGGACCGACACCCCGGCCGCCTGGGACAGGTGTCCCGGAGGTCATATACACGGAGCTCGTACTAGTACCGCCTATTTGAAAGACCGGAATAACGTGGGGGTGAGGACATGTAGATTTTGAATGTGGTACAAGCTCACCAATTGGGGTCATGAGCATCTTTCCAAAATCGACCCCTGATGGAAAGAGGATATATTTATCAACACCAACGGTGAGATTCCTAAGCACAGATTATCAATCTTAGCTCTTGCAGTAGATTGAGAAAGACAAGAGACACTGAAGGCTGGTCATGAAAGGATACTCACTTCCATGCGAGAAAACAATCCTCGAGCCAAGTATGATTGACTATTGGTATTGACCATGCAACTGCGCGTTGTGTTTTGGGCGAAGGAGAACTATGAGCCATCAGTAACCTAAAATAAGTTGAACCTGAAAACGCTCACTAGCCAGCGACTAGCACCTTATTGCTCTGGCTCATACTAGGGGTGAACTTTCCACCCATGACTTGAATCAGCTTCTTCAGATAATCTCGTGCTGCACCAGTATAGTTTGTGACGGTGATCTCCTGAACGGTCAGTGAGCACATGGAGCAAAATACAAACGTGACCACGCACGCAATCATTGAAGCCAGCAATACCTCCCCTTGGAACCGGGTACCATAACAGACTGTCATGTGGATTACTCAACGTGCCAGATGCATCAACGTGAAACATCCAAGACAGGTTGCCAATCAAAATCGGACGAGGGGAACGTGCCGCCTGTATCACGATCACTGTAAGATGCTCCTGAACCTCTGAGTTGAACAGGTGATATACCTTGAAGTAAGCCTTCCCAGAGCGGTACCGCGTGACCAAAACATCGCATTCATCCACAAGAGTTGCTTCCTCTTCTTCATGTACTTCCTTGTCTGCGCTGGTTCCTTAAGCCAGAGAGCAAACGTCAGAGAGACACCACAACGAAGACAAACTTACGACACCTTTGACGACAATCCCGCCCGCCCTCCGTATATTCGCCTCCACAGCTTCACGACGTCCTTCCCCCAATTCCAGTGATCGCGATAACAACAACCTCCTTCCCGCCCATACTTCAACACTTTCTCTGTGTTCTCCTTCCTCCTTCGTCGCTGGGCTATTCATTCCAGTCTCGCCAGTCCTTTTCCTCTTTCGTTTCCCACTGGTTCCAATCTCTCCATCGTCCTCTCCCGTTGTGATCATCTCGCCAGGTCGCAGGATCTTCGGGTCTGGCCATAAATATGGACCTTCGGGTACGCGGCGCCCATACCGAACTGAGTCGTCAAACCAATGCGGTGTCAGGATGGACATGCGGGTCAGCGGTGCAAAGTGCATGGCAGTTTGGTACTACATGGTAGGGGTGACACGGATGAATGAGGACCCGTTAGATGCGAAAATAGATAAAAGATGGCAAGTACCTTTTCGCTCTGTTCATGTAACGCGAAAAGGTGCGTTACATCGCGGGTAAGGCCCGTCCGCCACTGTCCTCCTAACGAGGTGATGCCTGCTGAGAGAACTTCGAGGTCCGATGGGGAGATCTTGAAAGTGAGGTTAGTATTATGCAGCACGAGGAATAGCTCCACTCACGTCTGTGGCGCATGCAACGATGCCTGAAAAAATCATTGTTGGATCAGGTGAATAATGCTGCTCACTGACACATCAAGTATCAGTCGCCTCGATATCAATGTGAAAGCCAAAGGATACTCACGATTGGAGTTTTCCGAGCACCATGCTGCGCTGTACCCACACTTCTGAAACTACGTGCAAAGATCCGACGCGTTCGTGCTGCGTGTGTGATCCAGCAAGGGCAATGAGGTGGGTGTGTGGCGGTGCGCTCGTTGCGCCATTGAGGTCGAGCAAGCCAGAGAGCTCCTTGCGCTGTTCTGCTGGTATTGAAGCAGAAAGAAGATAGTGCACATCGTCGAAGACGGCCATACCGTTCGACGTATTCGACGTTGTCTGCGGGTGAGAGAGGACGCGTGACGTGACAATGGATGAAAACGCGTGTAGTCACAGACGCGTTCAATTTATCCACATTAGGAATGTTGTGTGGTCATTTGAACAGTCCCTAACACATGTGCGAACATCTCCGGCCGTCTGTGTTATACAAACTTGTGATACGGTTATAGATAATTAACAGGGAGCATCAATAGACGCTCCCATGTAAAACCTCTTCTTCTAATCCTTCAACGGTAGGGAGCTCTTGCGAGCGGCGGAATCTTCGCAATCTGATGATGCACCTAGGCGCAAGGATGAACTGCCCACACAAGAACAAACGCTCGGCGAAGAAAAGCTTCGAGTTTCTTCCCTAGATCGAACGGACGAAGTTAGCGAATCGTTCGTTTCTAAGAGATATACAAACATTTCCCAGGTGAATATACAAGATTACTACGTTGGCAGTGGCTGTGGTCAAAATTCTGCAGATTATCACCACTATCAGGGAATCGACGTGCACTGCAAGAAGAACTGACGATATGAAGTCCACAGATGTATCGCAAAGAATCACGAGTAGCAACCCGGTCACTCGCCATTGACCAAATAGTCTATATAACTCGAGGGCATCCCGTGTATAACGGGTAATAACCAAAGCCGTCAAAAGGAAGTGGAATCCGAGAGCCGGGATCATCATGGTTGAGATAATAATGTTTCGGGTCGTTTTGAGCTCGAGCCAACAGCCCAATACTTGTTGAGACGCGTCACTTGGTACTAAATGCCAGTACAATTAGTTTTCGCAAGGTTAAACTGACAAATCGCACCGATTAAAATATTATCGGGACCAACAGCGAGCAAAGTCAAAATCACCGCCCCAGCGATGCGAACAAGCCAACAGGCAATGAGGAAAACAAAGACTCGTCTCGATCGATTGTACATAGCATGGATACGAAGCATTATGATTCCTGCATGATGACATATTAGAGAACTGGACGATCACGTAGGTGGAATAGTAACCTTCAATCGTCAACATGTATATGAGAGAACCGCAAATGTTGGTTGCAAAAAGTTGAAGACCTAAGAATATGGAACGTCATGCGAGCACCCGAGTTGTCGATGGACCTAACTTACACCTAAATATGCGAGACGTTCGCTCTAGATTAGCATCATTCAAGCACTATTCACATGCGAACGCACTCCTAAGTGAACATCAGGCTCAAACGACAATAACAATGTAGACTTGCGCCTGCCTTCGATGAACGTGACTTGGGTAAATCTATTCAGGTACAGTTAGCTACATGTCTAGATATGCAATAAGGGCGCACATATGTTTGCATAGTTGCTGTTGGCGAATCAGGAGAGGTTCGTTGAACGATTAACTTTGCATACGTACAATACGACAATAATTCCGCAATAACGAAGCTGCGTAAAACATCATTGAGTATCTAAGATGCTCATCACTGATTGACATTCCAAAACCTACCACCAGATATAAACCAAACACAATAGATTTTGGTCTCTTCTGGGCGATCGTTATTGACCACATTGAATGAACGAAGGAAAGCATACCCATATGTATTCGACCTGACAAATGGTCAATATTTTTGGATCTTGATTTGTTCTGGACTCACTTCACTAGACATCAGCAACGCTGAAAAATTGTTGTGATAGGAGTTAAAAAATGTTGAAGTAAAAGCTGACCACAATCATAGGTAGTGGCGACAGCCAATGCGACTGCGAAGTGCTTAACATTATTGTTGTGAACAAATGATGATCGAGACCTGGAGACTAACTGTTAAAATAACCGTACGCTTCATTACGCAGCGTAGAGTGAGTAATGGCTGCTCGTTCATCCATCTTAAGGCCCAAAGGAGGAGCTCGAACCACTTCGCAATTCTGGCAGCTTTCAAGTGCCGTGGAGTTGATATAGACCATAGATATCGTAAGCATAGATGAAAAGCCAGAAAGCCATGCTTCAAGCTTCAAGTCGGAAAGTACCCATGACTCAGACCTTTACGTTGTTTTGGCTAAAGAAGGGCGGTGCCAAGGGTATTTCGATCAAGTCGTCCTCTCCAGTTCATTCAACGGATGGCGTTCCCCAGGTGCAACACATGAGACCAAGGAGGCAGAATTCGTCTCCAAGACGCCAATCAGATCGATATGGTCCAAGGATCGAAGTCCTTGGACAGTAATTGAAGAGGTTCAGTCACATCAGAGAACGTGAGTCTAACATACAAGAACATACGTACAACGATGTCGAGTTCAACATGTGCTAATATGTATATTCACATCGGCAGAAGACCTCCGGCACCGAAGGAGGTGGAATATGCCATAAGCACGTTCCAAACACTGCATGTAGTGGCAAAGATAGAGTGGTGGTTCGTGAGTCGCCATGCAAGTAGTCGTAGTCCCGGAATGTCCTAGCGTTTGTTGTTCGAGCGATGCAAAGGCTCTCGGCTGATTCAGATCACGGGTAAACTTCATCGAGATGCTCAGTCATGTAACACTAGATGCAACCAGGAATCCCTCAGGAATGGAGAGGCCGTTCTTCGTGTGTTCGCTCCTCTGATGGTCGTACTTGGAAGCTGACAGCATCAGGAACTTTCTACTTCTCCCAGCACACATTCATGACCACCACATCTTCGAAACTCTCGATTGGACCTGTGTAGTTCAGCCCAACTTTCTCAATAGCGAGTGACTGGAAGAAGTTCAGGACTGGTATGGGCGAATGTGGTTTTTGTGCAACCTTGTACGTATGGCACAGCTATTAATGAGACAGAGGAGGTTGTATTGACCATAGGCAATTTTGGTGTAGTGTTTGCTGAGATGGAACGCTACCAGACAACCACCAGACGCGATGAATTAGAACGGGGAGTCGATCTTAATAGATATGTGGCACAACCACGTTTACGCACTTCGAAGATGGTCCGTTTTTGTTTGATTTTTTTTAGCCTCCGTTTTCGAACTGGCAAAGACTGCAATTGTCAACCCCAGATGATTCTTTATCGTTGTCGCTGTTACGCCGTTCTGGAGGTTGCGGCTTGTTCTACGCCGGGTCAGATGAGAGTGCTGACGACTCTACGCTGATGTAGTCGATTGCCCTATGGGTACGACGACGATTCAGAGATGTGCAAGTTTCTGTTAGCTTCCTGCGGGGCGAGCAGTTTTCCTAATGGTCTGCACCGACTTCTCGCTATATCCTTGAAGGCTCTCGGCCTGTTTGTGCCAACTGCACCGTTAGCTTGACCTTGATTCACAATTGTGGAGTGTAGTTACATAGGCGAGTTCGTTGAACGTTGATGCTTTGCCGTTAGCTATTTACCTTATTTGTAGCTGAACCTTATTTCGTCTGATTACATAATATTATTTTTCCTTACGCGCGTTTCTTACGGGGTTTCCTGTAAAACCTGAGTTGGTATTACGCGCGTGAGACTGCGGAAACTCGCACAGCTGGGCGATAACGGTAGAAGACGGGTGATATATCCTTATATACATCGAGGAGAATGGTAAAGGGGGTCAATTACTGACTCCGCATAGGTATTGCTCAAAACTCGTAAGTATTTGATCACGCGATTTTTCAATGGTCTGAATGCCAACAAAAAGTAACCCAAGTCTGTACTGCGGACTGCGCGTGTCATAACGATATGTGAACATCCCCAGCAGTCTCACGGTGCTTTTCGGTGTCATATAAACCCGTGCTCTTCTCTTCAACAAAGGTAGGGAGTTCTGATCAACCCCGACTACACCAAATATCTAAAACCAACGTGGTCCTGAAGTTCCTCACTGTCCTTCGCATCCAACTCCATCCTCTCCATCCGCTCATTCAAACGCTTCAAATAAATATGCATCATACCAAACATACCCGTGGACACCCCAAGTGCCGCAATGCAGATGGCATACGAATAACGATACGTCGGACCCCAGTTAGATGGCCAGGCGTACCTGTGTGGTGCATACTTGCGGTTAGTGACAAGTGAGGAATTCATCGATGGATCACTGACGATCCGATGATATTTCCTATCTGCGACAGTCCATTGATAAAAGCAACAGCAACAGCCTGCTTCGCAGGATCTCCGGCGAAGGTATTATTGATCCAACACCAGAGCACCATATATGCAGTATAGGCCTGGACCATCAGAAACCTGCATGTCAAGGAGTACAAGGCTGCACATTATGAACGATGATACTACTTACAGCGAAATATAACGCGCAGCCGTATTCATCGTACAGATGGATATGATGAATCCAAGTACGGCAAATGCATTGACAACAGCAATGTATTTGTAACGCTTTCGCTTCCTATCAGAGTACCTGATCATCTATGAGACACAATAACACGAATAAAATTGATCAACCAGCCTTGAAAGTGCAAATGCAGATATCGTGCAGAAAACCCATGGAGGAGCGCACAGTAGCAATGTTATTGTCGTATCATATCCCATAGTCGCACTGAGCGTAGGGAAGTAGAGGTAGAATGACTGCGCTAAAAGCTGGAACAGGAATGCGATCGCAAACCACCACACCTTCCAGTCAGACATAGCATCCCACAGTCCTTTCATCGTCTTTCTTGTTGTTCCAACAGTTCCGTCACCATCATCCGCAAGTCGTGAAATAGCAAGTGCTCTTTCCTCAGGAGTCAGCCATCGAGTGGTGTGCGGCAAGTCGGGGAGTATGAACACCGCGCAAATCGCTATGAACATCGTCATGCTGCCCTCGATGTAAAACAACCATCTACAAATATTTCAGCTTCCATGAGTTTTAGAGATGATTGTCTCTCGCCTCCATGCAGCCTGACCAAGTTTTCCCCGCATATTTTGAAGTATACCAGATGCGATTAGGGATCCAAAACCAGAGCTGAGCGGACTGCCACAGGTCACGAGAGTGACTCTCAAGGCGAGCTCATCTCGCTTGTACCATCTTGATATAAGAAACAAAATGCCAGGGTAAAAGGGTGCTTCGACAAAACCAAGGAAGAAACGGGCAAGAAGAACTCCCGTATAACTTGAGTCGAATTATCAGATATTAGAGTGATTTAACAACGGGGGGGCATACTTCTTTGAGATCCCTGGGCCACCATTAGCATTCATCTTCAAGTATGATCCATGTGGACAAACCTGTCAATGCCGATATTGCACCCCATACCACAATACAAGAAGGAAGAAAGACAGAAGGTCGCTCCAGCCAGTGTAAAAACATATTTCTGAAAGCAAGAAAAGTCGCAACGAGTGGCTCTTCAATGATGGACGTAACTCACGCTGGTACTTGCATAATAATGTATCCCACGTAAAAGACTGACAAGACTGTAGCGTATTGTTGCCCCTGCAAGTGCAGGTCTTGTTCAAAGCCTTGTAACCGAGCATTGCTGCGTGGACCTGATGAAACTAGGGACAAGTATGAGAGCATGTCACTCACGTAGCATTTGTTCTGTCAATCTAAATCATGGGCATGTGCCACATCCCACAGAACTATCAGTTCTCATCCAAGTGGAGAGCGCTAGCAACTCGACCCACATAGTTCAGGGTGTATATAACTATGATAATGGACATGCGCAAATCAAGCTTCCTCAGTAATCTCTTCTCAAGATCATCGCGGGCATGACGGTCGCCAGTGGGCAAGTCGTCGATAGCTTTGGCATTATCTGTCATCATTTCGTCATTGAGAACAGGGATCATTCGAAAAGATAAAAGCGCACTGCAAGCCTCGATAACTCCCCACACGGCGCCTGCGAACACAGTCAGGTGAGGAGGCGGCCGGGATGGTCAGATGATACTCGTGCGGTTGCCTTCGCCTCGCCGAGATTGCATACAGGCCTTGGGCAGGTGGTCGCCTATGTATATAAGACCTTGACACCTGTGAGTCCGTGGCTGGCTAAAATTATGTAATGCCATCTCATAATATACGACATGCACGAACCAGTACACGGATCGGTCTTTGAAGGAGAGGGATGTGCGAAGTCCATGAAATAGAATTTTATCTTATAGACTAGTCCATTGTTCCCTTCAAATTGTTCCTGAAAGGCGTTTCATAGAGTTGTTTGGCAGAAGTCTTCGAAACCAAACAACTATTTTTAGCCTACAGTTTGGATCGCGGACGAAGCCAAATTATTAAAGTACAACTTGATGACTGGCATTGTACAATGCTACAACAGATGATGACCGATATGATAATTAGCACCCAGCTTCCCGAAAACCCATATCTCTAAGTATACAACCCGTCACTCCAGATCCAGACACGCGAACAATCGTGTTTGCTCTCTGAGCAAGATTTTACAAAGAGCTCATTACGCTCTCCCACCAACGCCTCATCACTCTCGATACGCTCCGTGGATGACGTGCTTGCAGCGTAAAAGCGGCCTGCCCCACGCCCAATCTACATTGGCTTCCACTGCTTGATGCAGTGGGAGAGGACGCGGGTATACCGGCACCTGTTGAACTGGGACTGGAAGACGTCGGTGATGAGGTATTTGACCCAGACGCAGCGAACGAAACAACCGGAGGCCCAGGGAAGGTATACTGTATGGGAGTATCGAAAACGGTGGGGTCGTAAATTCCTGGATCGGTATCGCTATACCCGCCTGGAAAAGTGACCTCTGCACTTGTTGGGGCAACGCCTGATTGGTCACCCTGGACATTAACCTGTAAGAGATGTGATTGAAATGGAGTACAAAATCAATGACGAAACACAGCCCACCTGCGTACAGCTAGGGTAGAACTCTGCGCCGCCCATCTCATTCGCGAGATGCAGCGCGATAATCTCGTGTCGAACGAGGTACTGTCCAGGGGCGAGAGTTTGAGGGAGAGTTATGTTTGATGGGCCACCATTCACTGCGAACAATTCAGACGGAAGGAGGAAAAGTCAATCAATGAACCAACGTACTGATATTCTGTTGGTACCAGACCATATCACCAGGCTCCAATCCCGTCTCTTCAATCTTGAACCACTCTGCATTCGTCGAATTATACTTATCACACGTCGTGCCGACACACTGTGCCATATAAGTCATGATGGGGCCGATATTATGCGGCCAGTTGCTACCGTCCCCGCCCTTCCACCAAAACTGCATCTGACTGCCTGGGTTAGCATTGGCTACGAGTGATGCTAGCTGAGCATCTTGTCCGCAATTGAGGTATGGATTGGCAGCGCCTTTGACTGGAGAGACATCGTTGATCTGACGGACGATGCTGGGAACAGGGTCGGCATTGGGGACATTCCCGTAGTAGTCTTTGCCATCGATGGCAACTTGCGCGACATATCCATGTCCTAAGACGGATGGCAGCAACACAAGTAGGGACAGGGGAAGCCGGTACGGGCGGAAAGACATGGGGCGTCGATAGTCACTGATGGTAACGCGGTGAAATTTATATCAAGAGGCAAAAACGATGCGGGTAAAAGCCTGTAGAGTAAAGTTAGGTTTGTACACAAGGCTCTCGCACAGCGAGAGAAGGAAGCACGTCGCTACGATATAGGCGGGATTGCGGGGGAAAATGTGTAAAGCGGGCGCGAGGACGCAACGTGGATTTTACTTATACAGAGGGGCGATCAAATCTTTCTATTGTTGTAGGGGAGGGACAGGACAGAAGACAAAAACATGGTGGAGGCATGTTTCTCCATTGTTGTCAGCGTGCCTTGCAAAAAGTTTTATTGCCTCCGTAAGAGCAGATTAGAATCCAACGCTTCGTTTTTCTGTTGACTACTTAGGCTTATTATACATAGATGTATCACACGCCTCCTGTTCGGATTTCAAAGAGTCATAAGATTTAGCCTGCAGTGCATGATAGAACGTTGTAAACAGGGCGCTATCTGCCTGCAGGCTTAGGCGCAGGCTGTCAAGTCGCCATAAGATCTCAAAATGCAGGTTACATTCTCCATGTGAAAGCACAGCGGTTCATCAAATGATATGTAGCGGAGCTAAGCAGAAGTAGCAGCAAACTAATTTGCGGAACTTCGCACTATCAAGAAACCATTATGTACCTCAAGGGTGAGCGATTGATGTAGTCAAATGAAGCTTGAAGATCTTTTTTAGTTGGCGTTACGGAAGGCAAGCAGTTGATGGAAGAGAATCACGCATTAGCAGGTACCTTACTTAGTGCGTGGGCATGTGGTGTACATGAGGCTGCAGGTGAAATCGATCGTACGCAATCGCAATTGAGAACTTATGCGTATCACACCAGACCTTAGGGTGAGCTGAATGAACAAACAGAAGTTCAGAATCCACAGGCTATTAGTCAGGCTACGTACTTTGCATGTTGACCTAGTGAGCCTCTCGGTGTGCTTATGTAAGGGGTGCTGGATAAGACTGACTCTCGCATGGTGCCACTGACAGAAGTAGGAATGTGTTGTCCTTTGCAAATGCGCAAAGCTTCTCGACTCGTACATATAATTATATAAATATAAATATTTTATCTTATCATAGAATGTAGTAAGTTATCACATGCGAAATGCGAAGGACTTCAACGCCCGAAATAATGCGACAGAATGGTCAGAACTAATACAACCTTACTGTACACAAAATCGTTGGTTATTTTGAATAACATATACGAAAATCCTCTTCTGCCTGTGGGTAGCTATAAACCTGTCAATAATTGGTGTCCTCAAGGGCATCGACTTTAGGTGAAGAGATTCCAGACTCTTTACGGACGTCCGAGTCGGTCACCGTCATGCGGTTAATGAGGACTTTCATAGCTACAGGAAGACCATCGGAGGGTGTCCGCGTCATGGTACTAGTGAACAGCCCTTGACCCATCCTATCACTGAACCTCAGCATTGCTGTCCGAGCGATGAGCAGGTAGAAGGTGATTGGAACAATTTGGCCGATCTAAAGCGGTGTCAGTGGGAGGATGACGTTTCTCGTTTCGTGGAATGTGTACCATATCGACCACGACATATGAACTATTCGATGCTGAGAGGTATGTCGCCAACATGGCAACCAATGACACAGAGTACAGTGCGCCACATTCAATGATAATGAGGAGGATAGGATACACTTGAGACCTGGTTGTGCGTATTCTTGATGAACGTTGGTGAATCAACCAAAGTTTCAAGGCAAGAATGCCTACATAACAAGGGTCAGTGAACTTCAACCCGGCTGGCAATATCTTGGAGGGTCGTAACTGGTTGCACTCAAATTCGTGACTAGTTCCATTACGGCGCATGAGACCACCCATTTCCCCGTCTCCTCTAGGAAGACGATATTTACATTCGTCGTGGAAATTTGGTTGATCGCCCAGACTGTGTAGGTACCCGTAACTGGTTCAATCGATGAATGAGTAACAGAAATGCAGACAACTGAGCAAGATGTACGCACCAGCGACTGCTATCCATCCCATAATTGGGATGATAATTACCTCGATTCGCTGCCATACTACATAACATCGGTAGATCTAACGTGGTCCAGTTGATCTTTCGTTAAATGAAGAGTAATGGACCGCACTGACAAGGATTGCATCACCAACGAGAGTCTCCAAGTCATTTACCACATTCTTGAATGTATTATTGCTGACATTGTCGAAGAACTGGTCTGGATTTTCTGCAGAAATGAAGCCTTGCCATACATGAATAGCATCGGCTACTATATGCTATGAGGTAAATTAAGTAGACTACAGCGCCATTGGACTGACAGTGAACGCACCAGGGTACCCAGGAGGAATAGCATGCAAGGTGCGGCTAACATCAGACGAGAAACCTCTGTGGACCTGCGCTGATATGTCAGGGACCACAGTGTGATTCCAAACAAAAATGTGGAGATTCCTTGTTGATAAGAAAGTTTCAATAATGTACAGGGTCGAGACAATGCAAATACTGACCATAAAGAATGGACTCGATGATAATAGCTACAATGGTTGCTTCCTTCATGCTAAAGTCCATGTCCACTGAGATCTTGTGTGCGATAACGGGAGAAGGCTCTTATAAATCGATCCTGCCGGGCTTGCGGGCGATGATGTGAAGCAGTGGAAATAGAGATCAGAAGATGTAGGAAACAGAGCCGCAGCAATGATATGGATCATTCGGAGGCCTGAATCAGCTGGTAAGCATTCCATGAGGCTGGGTAAGTTCTCCCTAAATACGATCAGAAATCTCGATCTTCTTTCCCCGGGCGTTCCTGCATGCCCATATGTGTTTGTACCGAGACCATATCGCATCTTGAATAATGTCATTACCCACCATGAAAATTCTTCAGGTACCTCCAAATTTGCTCCAATTGAACGCTAGTACAAACCTTTCTCTAAAATTGCTCCCTGTATATCCTGAGATTCCTGACCTCACAGTGACTAATGGAGGGTCCAAGTGTTTCTCATGCAATCAATGTTGAATATGACCGTTGAATGGTGTAGGATGGATGACAACTGCGTTAGTACGGGACGTGAATACTTGAGTAATAATGCACACAGTACTCACCTAGTACGTAATGCCTAGGCACAACAATTACCAACGCGGCATGCCCTGTGTAAAGATTATAGTACCATCAATGAAATTACTAGCCAGTATCAGAGCCTGCCCGAATATCCGTTGCTCTGCAGTATGACTTATCGCGGCGCTCGTAGCTCGACCATTGGGGATTCTGTACTCTCCATTTTTCTCACTCCCTAAATTCTCTATAACTGAGGTAACGCTGCATAATGCATTGAACAAGGCGAGAGGAGGTCGTAGTGTATAGCAATGCTTTTTCATCGCACCCGATATATAATACATGATCAATCTTATCATGGGCCCCCCGCGGTGCTGAGCTACTGCTGCTGACTCAGTGACACTGACAAGGAGAATTTGGGTTCTCTGTCTACTGTGATGTCAACAACGGACAGAGGTTGCAAAAGCAAACATGATATATGAGGGGATATGAGCGGAAGATCTCGTGGTGATCAGTTTTATAAGTTGACATAGTAGGAAGGTTGAGAAGTTCACTAGGGTGACTGAACTTGGATATGACACGCTCGTAAAGGTACTGAGTTGCATAAAAGTCTCCCATGGCCACAATATAAAGAGAGAGAGAGTTAGAGACTCCTCATCACTCCCACTTTCCGCCATCTCACATACACACGATTGTTCCGGGTACTAGGCCTTGCTCACTGCTATCAGCGAAAGATAAGAATATCGCGATCCGGAAACTGTGTGTATTTCATCAGGAGATCGTACGATGATCGGCTCTCAAGGCTGCCTGTACTCATTGCACTCAGCGGCCAAGACAATCCGCGTATAAGTGACCATATCAACGGACCTGATTTTATTTCACAATACATACCGACTGTTAGCCTGACCACTGGTAATACAATCTTACTAGGTGGATAAAATCACCTGGTTACTTTTGAATGGAATGATTCTCGTCTCCTACGGGCAGTTGTGCAGCTTTGAGTGATCGGTGCCCTCTATCGCATCCACTTCAGCTGAAGAAACTCCAGACGCTTTACTAACGTCCGAATGAGTCGCCGTCATGCGGTCAATACGGACCTTCATAGGCCTAGCTATAGGAAGACGGTCGGATGTCCTTGTGCGCGATACGGTACTAGAAAACAATCCTTGATTTGCTCTATCACTAAACCGCATCATCGCCGTCCGAACGATTATAAGGCAGAAGGTGATTGGAATAATTTGGCCGATCTAAAAGTAGTGTCAGTGTGGACTCTTGCATTTCTCATTTCGTGGAATATGTACCATATCGATCACGATATATGCACTATTCGACGCCGCGAGATATGTCGCTAGCATGGTGATCAACGACAAAGAGTATAATGCGCCACATTCCATGATAAGGATGAAGATAGGATAAGCTCGAGACCTAGTCGTGCGTATGCCGGATGAACGTCGGTGTATCAACCAGAGTTTTAAGGCAAGGATGCCTAGATTACAAGGGTCAGTGAAGTCGATCCACCTGGCAACAGTGGAAATATCGTAACTTGTGGCAATGATATTTGTTGCGATTGCTGTTGAGTAAAATGAGATTACCCATTGTCCCGTTTCATATGCGAAAACGGTATTTGCGTTCACTGAAGACAATTGGCTGATTGACCAGACTGTGTGGGTCCCAGTAGCTGGTTCCAATGAGTATACGAGAGATGCGGAAAGTTGAGAAAGACGCACCAGCGACCGCCAACCATCCTATAATTGGGATTATGATTACCTCAATTCTCTGCCATACTACATAGCATCGGTAGATCTAACACGACCCAATTGAGTCCTCGTTAAATAGAGCAACGGACTGAACTGACAAGAATGGCATCACCAACGAGAGTCTCTAACTCGTAAATCGCATTCTTGAATGTTTCCTTGCTGACATCTTCGAAAAACTGGTCTGCGCCTCCTGAGGAAATAAAGCCTTGCCACACATGATTGGCGTCGACGATCACATGCTGCGAGTCAAGGTGAGCAGTTTGGAATATCATTGAATGAACAAGTGTACACACCATGGTACCCAGGAAGAATAGTAAGCAAGCAGCGACCAACATCGAACGGGAAACCTCTGCGGACTTGCGCTGGTATGTCAAAGACCACAACGTAATTCCAAATAAAAACGTGGAAACTCCTAGTTGATAAGAATTTTCAACAGTGCATAAAAGGAGCACAATGCAAACACCAACCATAAAGAATGGACTCGACGATGATTGCTACAATGGTTGCTGCCTTCACGCTGATACCCATCTGCAACTTGTAGGGAATAAAGAGAGAAGGGAGGTCCTTGAGGGCGGCGCTGTAAAGATGTGCAAACGGAGCGAGGAGATATAGGAAAAGAGATGCCGTGAATCGTGAAGCTATGGGTCATGGGGCTTATGTATGTACATCAACCACTGACCAACCCGCATCAGTGAATCCACGAGGCTGGATAGGATTCGTACATAGTCCCGCACAGCTCCCCGGGCGCCTCTACATGTGCATGTCTGTACTGAACGCAATCGTAATTGGTAATGGGCGCAAACCAGAGTACTGATCCATGATATCACTGGTGCCAATGAAATCGGGTGCTATGGAAGATGTTTCAGACTTTCAGTGATGGTACACCAGTGAAGCAGAAGATTAGTAGTCAAAATCAATAAAAAATACGTACCAGGTCGGTGTATTATGTCCAGAAAGTTATGGTTCTGTTGCTATTTAAGGCTTTAGTTTGGAACAGACTCGGTGTTCAAAAAACAACTCGAAACCTAAAACAACGTAAATGTCACTCCCACTTCTGACACCAACACTTGACTTTCCGAGCTGCCCTCTTTGTTTTCACTTTTGCCTCTCACGCATCTGCTTGATTTTTTTAATGCAGACCCTGTCTGAAATCGCGCCTTCTCGTCCACCAGCAAACAATCAGGCCTGAGAGTCGGAGCACGTATCCGAGTCATTCGCTGGTCACTTCGCCGCCAGATAATACGAAAAGTCAATCATAGCCAAACCTCTAATTCCTTGATAAATCCGTGTTCGACTCCCAAGATGGTTCTACCAGACGCTCTGCCTTGAACTTTTCTTCAACTTCAATCATGAGTCCATGCCTTGTGACATATCGCTATATGTATCTCACCAAAGCTTCCCGCGCTAGGACATGGTTTGGACAAGAATATGTCGTTCCTCATCCAAAATTCATGATACTACTCTACAGCTCCTGGATTCAAACTCTGGTGGAGTAAGTCCCCATACACTTTGAAACGCGAGTGCTATGAAGCAAATCGAAGACCGCCAACTTGTGATTCATTATATGCAAGCCATGGGTCGATCAGCGTAGAACTTCGAGCGTCATTGGCTGCCATGAAGGCGTCGACTATGACGTTACGCCCAAAATTGTGGTAAGCTCAATAACAAGAAATAGGGGCCTAATATCCGATTGGAATCACGATTCTGACAAGACTTTTCGGTGAGCTGACCGGCACTCCCCGATTGAAACGGCTATTGACATGGGGTGTGGGACGAGGCATGCCCAGCGCATAGTGCAAACTCCGCAGAGCCGTGCTTCGAAACCCTTTGGTTGTGAGAGATTCATCAGCATCAACTTCGGTGCCAAAAAGTATATTGCTCCTCACCATCTCGATGACCGTGCCATACTAAACAGTAACTTTCAACTACATTCCGCGGTGATCCGAATAGGAGGCTCCACAAAATAAAGTTTAATTTCCACCATCTGTTATACGAGGCGCCACAGAAGTCGTCTGAGAAGATGGGCGCCGCGATCACCGATTCAAAGGTGTTCAATACACTTATTCAATACGCCTAGTCTGGTTGATGTACTCACTGATCTCATCATCCTGTCGGCCTCCGCTTTTTGTCAGCATCACAGTCATGGATTATTGAAGATAAACATATTCCGCTCTGTAAACCGGCCTTCGTGATCTTGTGGGCTGCGGCGCCATGAGACGATATGGGAATGATAAACAAGCTCTCAATTGCAAACTGCATGCATTCACTTGTCCATAATTTCTGCGTTCAGCAGGCAAGACCTCGACATTTCTGGTAACACAGCACGGCTGCGCGAAACGAAAGCGATAGCAGGTGTTATTTATACCTACAATTCACATCCATCGCATAAGCGACCGTTACCAGATTCGGTTTCGCAACACTGGCAAGGGAATAACGAAGTTGTCAGACATCATTGGCACCTAGTTAATACAGTTATGCACAAAAATCCACACTAGTTACTCCTGAACGGGATGGTGGGTGCTCTTCTGCTGGTGGTCGTGCACCTGGAATGGTAGGTGCGCTGAGTATATGGCATTTTCTGAAGAATCTTTGGATGCTATGCCAACGCGAGAGTCAAACAGCGTCGGGTCAGTTTGAACCATAGGCCTAGCTATTGGAAGACGACCGGAGGTAGTTGCTCTATTATCGAATCGCAGCATCGCCGTCTGAATAATGACCAGGCAGAAGGTGATTGGAATGATCTGACCGATCTGAAGCGCTGTTAGTGCGGAAGCTACGGCCACTCATTTCGTGGAGTATGTACCGTATCAATCACGATATACGAGATATTCGATGCAGCGAGGTATGTCGTCAGCATGGTGACCAACGACATGGAGTACAGTGCTCCGCATCCCATAATAACGACGAGGATAGGATAAGCTCGAGATTTAGTTGTGCATATTCTGGATGAGCTGCGATGCACCAACCAGAGTTTGAAGGCAAGTATGCCTAGATAACAAGAGTCAGTGAACCCGATCCCGGCTGGCAATAGCAAGAAGGATCGTAACTGGTGGCAATCAAATTCGTTACTAGAGCCATTGTATAGGCTGAGATTACCCATTTTCGCATTTCTTGTTGGTAAACGAGAACCTCACTCATTGGGGACAACGGTGACATATGATTGAGCATCCAGATCGTGTAGGTCGCCGCAACTAGTTCAAGTGACGAATGAATGCCCAAGTTGTAGAGAGTAGAATAGACTGCGCCCACCAAGATATGTCATCCATCCTAGAATCGGGATGATGATTACCTCAATTCGCTGCCATACAACATAGCATCGGTAGATCTACATAGTACAGCCAAAATTTAAATTTAGACCTCATTAAACACACGACATTTGACTGAGCTCACAAGAATTGCATCGCCGAAGAGGGTCTCCAACTCGTTCACGACATCCTTGAATGTATTGTTGCTGGGATCATCGAAGAACATCTCGGCGTTTCCTGAGGAAATGAAGCCTTGCCAAACATAATTAGCACTAGCTACCACATGCTGTGACCAAAGATAAGTAACTCGCAACGTTATTTCACTTGAGAAGGGAACACACCAAGGTACTCAGGAGGAGTAACAAGCAAGCAGCGGCCAACATAAGATGAGAGACCTCTGCGGATTTGCGCCGATATGCCAAGATCCACAATGTGATTCCGAACAAGAATGTGGAGATTCCTCAATAAGATATCATCGACGGTACACAAGGTGAACTCGGTACAAATATTCACCATAAAGGATAGACTCGGCGATAATAGCCAGAATGACTGCTGCGTTAAAGCTAATGCCCATGTCCAAACCTGTGGGTAACTAACGTGGAATAGGGAATGTAAAGGATCGGTCCTTGAGGGCGATGATGAACAGAAATGAGAAAGGGTCTCAAATCATTCTTTGCAGCTAATCAGCGAAATGTCGATACAAGGGCGCAATGCTGTGGCTCATTTTCGAGGGCTTCTATCGTCGAATCCATAACGCCGGGTAAATCCTCCCCGCACTGCAGACGAAGGCAGATTACGTCGTCGACGGATGCGGCACAACCTTCTGATCCGTCACAGATCCATTGTGCGGCATGACGGATCACACAAAAATGAGTGCAATGTGCATGACCAAAGAAACAAGTTTCGTTTTGTGATTGTCATTATTTATCAAAATCAAAGTAAAACGTGATGCCCTGGCAGCATCCGAAGTACGACTTACGAAAAATTGTCGACTTTTAACCATCTCAAGTGCTATCGAGTTTGGTACTAGGTAACCGAAACTGTTCGCACGATAAGGATGCGACTTTCTATTCACTATTGCAACTGGCGCTATAAGCGTACGAACGGCTTGCCAATTCCAACTTATAACCTAGTCTCCCGAAATAAGTACATAGAAGGAAGATAGTCATTCCCTCTGTATTAATGCAATCAATCATGATGCATCATCTTCACACGAATAAATGAATTCTTGCAGCAGAAAATGGTAGATGAGATGGAAGATGATGACACTCGCAGAAAGAGTCGCAGGGCTCAATGTTAAACACATTTGCCTGATATGACTTTATGTAAGTGTGACGTGCGTTCGGACTGAAATCCAAATATTTGACACGAAATAGGTGATACATCATATCAACCAATAGTTTATCGGACTCATACGAGGAAATCCAAAAGTGCGTCAATTTTCTCCGTCACAGTTATCTGCAGTGTGTATCCGCTTCTGCTGGTCCTCTGAAATAGAGTTTCTCTATCGTGAGTACCATACAATTAGTTTACTAGCTAGATCCACTTACCTCGCTCCATGGCATCGATACGCGCTGAAGAAACTTCAGTTGCTTTGCTAATGTCGGAATCAACCCCCATCATGCAGTCAATCTGGACCGTCACAGGCCTAGCCACACGAAAAGAGCCAGATGTCCTTGGGCGCATATGCCGCCACCGACCACTTTCATCATTGAACCGCAGCATTGCCATCCGAGCAATGATCAAGCAGAAAGTGATTGGAATGATTTGGCCGATCTGAAATAGTATCAGCATGGAGGGTTACGTCTCTCATTTCCTGGAGTATGTACCATGTCAATCACGATATATGCACTATTCGACGCTGTGAGGTATGTCGCCATCATGGTCACCAGAGATATAGAGTACAGCGCCCCACATTCCATAATGATGAGCAGGATAGGATAGATATGCGACTTAGTCATTTGGATCCCTAATGAGCGTCGGTGAGTCAACCAGAGTCTGAAGGCAAGAATGCCTAGATAACAAGGTCAGCAAATATGGTCACAGTTTGCCAGAGCTGGAAGGATCGTAACTGGTAGAGATTAAATTCGTAACTAGAGCCACTGAGTAGAATGAGATCACCCATTTTCCCGTTTCTTTCTGGAAAACGATAGTGGCATTCGTCTTTGACAGTTGGCTGATCGACCAGACCGTGTGGGTCCCCGTAACTGGTTTAAATTATGAATGAGTATCCGAGAGATGCAGACGGTCGAGCATGATGCACGCACCAGCAACTGCCAACCATCCCATAATCGGGACGATGATTACCTCGATTCGCTGCCAAACGACATAGCATCGGTAGATCTAACGCGGTCCATTTCAGTCCTCGTTAAGCAGGGGTAACAGATGAGCTGACAAGAATTGCATCGGCAACGAGAGTCTCCAATTCGTATAATGCATTTTTGAATGTATTCTTGCTGACATCCTGGAAGAACTGGTCTACATCCTGTGAAGAAATGAAACCTTGCCACACATGATTGGCATCGACAACCACGTGCTATGAGTGAAGAGATAAACAACTTTGAGTATCATTGAGAGGACATGAGAACATACCATGGTACCGAGGAGAAATAGCAAGCAAGCAGCGGCTACCATGGAACGAGAAACCTCTGCGGAACTTCGTTGATATACCAGGGACCACAGTGTGATTCCAAATAAGAATGTGGAGATTCCTTGTTGATAAGAAACCTTCAATGGTGCATAGGGAGAGCGCATTGCGAATACTGACCATAAAGAATAGACTCAATGATGATAGCTACAATGGTTGCTGCCTTTACACTGATGCCCATATCCAACTTGAACTTGTATGCAATCAAAGCTGTATTATTAGTCCTTTACCGCGATGGTGTCTCAGAAGTGAATATTTTTTGCGGGTAATCAGGTAGGTGGGGGAACACGGCCGACGGCCGTAACGCTATGCCACTGGATCTTTGCCAGCTATTTGAAACTGGCTTGGTCAGCCTATTTTAATGAACCTATGAGGCTAGGATCTCGCCGAAGGTGTACCGCACAATTATATCTCCCCTCCTGTGTGTGGGTGTTTGTGTGATATTGAACGTAAACTTGGGGGCCGTGGCAAACTAGAACACATCCATCTTGAGACGTAGAAGCAGGAATGCCGCAACCGTCAACGTGTTCGTTGGTGGCCAAAAGTGTTTCAGTATCGTCCAAAGGTGAAGCTGAAGACTAGTATTAGCCCTGTCAATAAAATTTAAATAGCTGCCAGGTCGGTATGTACCGCATGCTGCGGTATTCAAACCTTGCAGTTGTGTCGGGAAAGTCTAATTTAAACGTGAACAGGGTTCCCGTGCTAGCAAGGCAGAATACAGTCTGAGCAGCCGAGGCTTAGCTGATGCCATTCGATTGTGACACTAGTACTAGTAGCACTGTCGTTTAGTCAGGGCTGTTGCACTTTCGTCAGCCGAGTAATACTTAGTCACCACTTACCAAATGCCGACCATTGTGACTACATAGTCTAAACTTATTTCCACATCATGATGCAAGCGCAGCTTTCTCGCTCTGTTCACAGCATGCACACGGCAATCGGTATTCCCCGACAGATGCTCGGTTCAATCTAGTGTGACCGTATAGCATGTCAAGTTAGCGCTGGACTCGTGTCTTTATTAGTTAGCAACTAATGATCTTCAGTCTTGGGTTTTCTTTGGCAACTTGAGCTGCCAAAGGTTCATACTAATTCAATGGCACAACGCCTCTTCGTCGATACTCAGATCATTGAGACACCGCAATGCATACAAGGCAAGCCTTTACGGATGCTGGCAAATCGCTATACGATTTCTCCATCGACTGGCAGTAATGGCGTGACGATTCTTCTGGCCCATGCCAGTGGCACTCGTGAGTAGGAATCATCCTCTTCTTCAGTGGCTGCGTGCTCAAGATGGGTATAAAGACAAGGAACACTGGGAACCGACTGTAGAGGCGCTCTTCCGACTACAGACAGACTCAGAATGCATCCGCGAGGCTTGGGCGGTTGACTGGATGTCCCATGGAGATTCCGCAGCCTTGAACGCTGAGCTGCACCAGATGAGCGATACTGGAACTTGTCGGTCGTAATTTCCTTATGACACACCTTATGAACTGACCTCCAATAAGCTATCGGAGACTGGGGTGAAGCCATGGCTGGGTTCGTGAAAACGCATCTTTCGTCTCACCGAGTGGTAATCATTGGACACTCGGCTGGTTGTTCATCAGCGTAAGTTGACAAATGGCCGAACAAAAACGCTTTGTGGAAGTTCTGATTTGTGCATTAGCATGTATTCGACCAAATACTTTTTGGGGTTGCCACGGGTCCCTTACGAAGCCATCATTCTAGTGGAGCCTCCGTTGATCGATAGACAAGTGTTCCATGATAACATCGAGGACCGCCAGCGTCAGACATCCATGCTGACGAAGGCCATCTCTGCGCAGCGCAACCAGTGGGACTCTCGCGCTGCTGCTTACGAATGGTTTGCAAAACGATTCCCGTGGAAAGCTTGGGACGATCGTGTCCTCCGTATTTTCGTAGTGCGTCGCCTTCATCGTTCTCTATCTTATCCCCTGTAAACCATGGTTACCCTTGTCAATCTAGAACAAAGGCCTACGTCCCGTGGATGGCAGCGCCGCAATGGGTCCTGTGACTACCAAATGCCAGAAGCGGCATGAGGCCGCAAATTACACTGATTTTGAACCGACTTTTCAGGCGACCGAACAAATAGAGAAAATATGCCTCGATGTACCCATCCATTTCATCTTCGCGGAGAAGAACGATTTAGTGTGCGCTGCTCGATTCATCTCAATATTATATAACCTCATCCTACCTATGAATGCCAGTCCACGATACTCGCAAGACTCTATAGTCGACCCCTCGAAAGGACGATATGCTGCTTCCATCACGCGAGTGCCTGGTGCTGGGCATATGGTGAGCCGCAAACCTACCACTACAAGTGGAAGAGGGGACATGGGCAACTTAATCTGTACCTACAGATCGTCCAACAGAAACCAGACGCTTTAGCCGAGACACTTTTCAAGTGTCTCCGCTCGAAACAAGTGCCTCCCGCGCATTTATAAGGGGGTCCCGATTTGGACAAAGGCTGTAGATACACTACAGAAGAAATAGATGTCACTCGAGTTACCAGAAAAATATGTGGGTGTGTTGGGCATGATACCATAGGCGTCCAATTTGAGTATTTGAGTACGCCTATCAGATAATTTATTTCATTTCGACGAAGACAATAGAGCGGACGGTAGCCCAGTATTGCATGGAATGGCGCTGAAAGTCTTGGGCCGCGATACACCAGAAATCGAAGTACAGTCGACATTCTCACAATGCATGACGTTGGTCCCCTACCTGGCTAATGGGTATTAACCCATTGTGAGTCACTCAAAACCGGCAACTAGGCAAATTTCTCATCACGATCTAAGATCACATATTATCACTCAACTATACATCTTATCTACGGTGTCACGTGCAACCACGTCACCACGAGCTAACCGTTCGTGGCTAGCGGTTACCAATAATCTACGGCGTAGCCTTAATAATCGGGGTCAACCACAACCTTGCGGCTAATGTGGACCGTCGTAGGCCTAGCTACAGAAAACCGGTCGGAGGTCCCTGTGCGCGTAAACAGCCCTTGGGTCGTTCTATCATGGAACTGCAGCATCGTCGTACGAACGATGATCAGGAAGAAGGTGATAGGAATGATTTGAGCAATCTGAAACGACGTCAGTATGATAATGATTATCTCTCAATGTTGAAGTTATGCACCATGTCAGTCAAGATATATCCAGTACTAGTTTCTGAAGGGTATGCCGCTAGTATAGCCACCAAAGACATAGAGTACAGCGCCCCAGACTCCATGATAATGCGCATGATAGGATAGATTTGAGATCTAGTCACGCGTGTCTTCGATGAGCATCGGTGAACCAACCAGAGCTTGAGGGCAAGGATGCCTAGATAAACACTCGTCAGTGTACCCGACAGGTAGCAATAGCTAGAAGGACCGTAACTGGTGGCAATGAGATTTGTAACTAATGCCGTTATGTAAAATGAGATCACCCATCGTCTCGCTTCTTGCAGGAAAACGATATCTGAATTCGTTGGGGTGAGTCGGCTGAGCGACCAGACAGTGTAGGTCCCCGTAACTAATTCAAGTGATGAATGAGTATCCCAGATACAGACGAGCAAGATGCACACACCAGCAACTGCCATCCATCCTATGATCGGGATGATGATTATGTCAGTTCGCCGCCATACGATGTAGCATCGGTATATCTAACACGGCCCAGTTGAGTCCTCGTTAACCACATAACAACTGACTGAGCTACAAGAATAGCATCGCCGAAGAGAGTCTCCAACTCGTTTAAAGCATTCTTGAATGTAATCTTGCTGAAATCAGCGAAGAATAGCTCTGTGTCGTCTGAAGACATGAAGCCCTGAAATACATGGTAGGCATCGAAAATAACGTGCTGCAAGTGGGATGGTAAGCGGCGTGTAACGTCATTTAATTTCATGAAGGGACACACCATGGTACCCATCAAGAATAGCAGGCAAGCAGAAGCTACCATAAGGCGAGAAACCTCTGCCCAGTTGCGCTGATATGTCAGGGCCCATAATGTGATTCCAAACAAGAAAGCTGAGATTCCTGGCCAAAAAGATGTCAACCTCCAAAGGAATAGTGCTATGCAAAATACCAACCATAAAGCATACACTCTAAGATAATAGCCAGAATGGTTGCTTCCGTCACACTAATACCCATGTTCACTTCAAGCCTCACACGAGAGACAAAGTGGGGTGAGCTTAAAACATCGATCCTTCAAGTTCAAGAGGGCAGACATATTCTCAGGATGCATCTCGGCGAGCACAGGTCTGTTATGTCATGATGCCATCAAAACATAGATTCCCATAGTGCATAATAACGGCGATTGAGTAGCCGCCGTGCATATGCAAAATAATCTCTATTGAATCCGAATAGCCCGGCGGCGAGCTGTTCGGACAGCGTTTATTTCCCAGTTTGTTTCTTAGTTTATTTTATTTGCCACAATATGCACAAATACATATGACAAGCCACTGCCCAGCGAATCGGATGCAATGCGCAACGTCATACCACACATTGTCAAAACCTTCGTGCTCGTTTGTCGGCAACAACGAGCTCAAGTATTCTAACATTTCAATACATTTTTTTTGTACTTCTTGTGGATTGAAATAGTTTAACAACGTTTATTTCCTGCAGCAAACAAAATAAATACGAATATCTCATGGGTCATGGGGCAGTGAGTAAGAAATGCTAGCGAGAGCCCCAAGAGTAGGAAGGCCAAATGAGAATTGTAAATAGTGACAACAGTAGTGGGCCACAGTGAGAGGAAGGTATCAGGAAATAACATTGGTGCAGACTCTCGGGGCTGCAGAAGTTGTGGCAGTCAGGCAGGACAGCTACCCAGCCAGAAGTTGCCAGCAGGATGTGGGCTGCAGAGGCACCCAGTACAATAAACAGTAGTTTGGCTTGAGAAGCACGAAGGTTATGAACTGGACGTTGTTGCCAACCTCATCAATCGCGACGCCCAGTGCTGCCGCAAGCTTGTTCAACAGTCAACTGTTACCCGCGCACAAGTCACAAATTGTCACCACTTGTTACACATTGCCACGCCACTTACAACAAACTAGGAAGTAAACTGGGAAATAAACGTTGCTGTCCAGGCTCTAACTCTTAAACCTCAGGATGTTCATCAAAAATACACTCGACTCATATGAAGGTTTCAGCCGATGCAAACAAGATGAATGAAGTACTTGTTTCACTGAGGGAGCCAGACCGCATGGACAATGGATATATCATATGACCAAGTGATGGGTCATGGCGGCATCCTGTTCGTTATTATGGTAGATCACTTACAGCTTTCACATGACACCTGCTGTGTAGATCTTTGACCAAATGACAGTAGTGTCACACCTAAGTCATGATGTTTTACAGTAGTTTCAAGAATCAAAATATACATAATTTGTTGTGAGTTCAACCTATGGCTGTACTAGCACTGATATTATGTACAGACTCGGTGCAAACACCAGTGCACCAATAGTAATCTCCTTGTTGCTGTACCACGTCTAACTCACTTAAGTTTGGATTGTTACAAGGTGCGCTGTTGATGTAGTGTTCACGGTATGCGCAGGCCCTTGTTCCCTGACTGTCTTTCCGCCTCATCGGGATCAGCTAGGTTAGGTTTGTCGTGATTCTAATCAAATATTACAGGTACTTCCATGCATAGCTGACGAGACTTATTATATGCAACGTTACATGCAGTGATCATTCGTATGCATCATGCCATGCATGATGGGCGCCACCAATCGGTTAACTGTATTTCGGTGATCTGATCTCCAAGTCGCGAAGGCGACCTGCACCGGCAGCTTATTCCTACTCTACTTAATGACAAGGATGCACACTTCATGGCTCTCATCAAGCTTGTTTCTTCTAATTCCTGAAGTACGTCATATAAATACTCCATGCCTGTCCTCATCCTGAATGCACTCATCTCCTATTTAGCTATCGACTCTGTACACACAATGACTATCGACTGTAGGTCTTTGATTACCCCGACATCTCTTGCCAGAACAACGTTCGTCTACTCCTACTTCCTTGACTATGGTGTGTGTTTTTTTTTCACTCGGTCAACCCTGAACGTTCGCCTCAACAATGCATGTAGCCAAGTCTTGCGTAGTGTCCAGTCTGGAGGCAGGCCTCAAGAAAGGTAACCTTCTCATCCACGACGCAGGAGAAGCACTCTGTTTCGGACAAACAGCTACGGGCGTCAACAAGCCACGTCTCTCTGCCACCATCACCATCATCAACAAAAATTTCTGGGCCCGAGTTTACCTCTCGCATGACCTTGGTTGTAAGTGTTCTATTTGAATGTTCTCAGGAATGCATTAATATTTCTTCTAGTCGCAGAAGCATACATGCACGGCGACTTCATCGCCTCTCCAACTGACGTAAAGACCGTCCTTGATGTTGGTTTACAATTTTCCTCATTAGTGAAGGAGTAGTTTATATTTTCTTCTAGCTTTGGATTCAAAACCGCGAGCATCTAGTTGGACTATCTTCATATGTTAATCACGCAAGCGTACTGCTTTCTGCGCTCTATGTGAGAGCCTTTGGTCAATCTTTATCCAATGCCAAGCTCAATGCGGTAAGTTTCGTAACATACCATAACGCATTGGGCTTACGCATCTGCCTTATTTGTTTTTTCAGATGACTGGTTATGATGTTTGTAATGATTTTTTTAAGGTAATAGCGGTTTAATCACCAGTGGCTTTCTAGCGCTGACATGTATGAAGTCGTTTCTGAGTCAGGATATGACATATTCCTGCGCGGTATTTCCTGAGAGTGCCGGTGGTGTCAGAGGTGACCTCACGAAAGCATGGAGGGAAGATGATCTTTACACTGCTCAAATTCACAAGATACACCTCCTTCTCGAGAGCGCGCACCTTCGATCTGGAGATCGTCTACTTGAATTTGGTACAGGATGGGGTCAATTGTCTATTGAGGTATGTACGCTTTGTCCACAAAGATACAATTTGCTTTACGTCGCACAGGCAGCGAAGATGGGATGCACCGTTGACACTCTCACCCTCTCGATCCAGCAGAAGATCCTTGCCGAAGAAAGGATAGCCAAGGAAGGACTCCAGGATAAAATTCGGGTTCATTTACTGGACTACAGAAATCTTCCGGTAGACTTCGAACATCAATTCGACGCCTTTATTTGCGTAGAGATGATTGAGGTATTAAAGTTTTCCCTTCATCTGATGGAGCACGTGCTAACGCAGCATATCAAGGCTGTTGGAGTGAAGTATCTTCCGCAATTTTTTAAGATTCTCGACTGGGCCCTCAAACCAGAAAGGGCAGCTGCAGTCATAACCAGTACAACGCAACCAGAATCTCGTTTCTCTCTGTATCAGTATGTGCATAAAAAGCGGCTCGTGGTATTTGATCTCGTATTGACTATATTTTCAAATCAGGGCCGAAGACTATGCACGTAAATATCAGTGGCCGAACTCTTTCTGCCCCTCTCCTACATATATGGTCTCGACGGCAGAAGCCGCAACCCGCGGAAATCTTGTCGTTGAGAAAATCGAACAATTCGCGCCGCGTATGTTCGGTACTCGATTTAAGACTAAATACTAAACGAGCCCATGCCTATTATAGACTACGCTCGAACACTGCGTGAATGGGCAATGTGAGTAATCGTATGCTGCCACTCTTACTTAACACGATCCGATAAATGTATCCATTATTAGGCGCCTGCAGAAAACCTGGGGCCCAGATGTCATCCGGTCTCTCATCAAGTCTCAGCCATCCCTCGCTGAAGAAGATAACCTAGCGATTTTCAAGCGCAAATGGGAGTATATGTATGTCTATGCTGAGATTGGGTATGCACGGGGATACACAGGTCTACACCACTTCACTTTTGTTCGTCAGGTGAGTTTGGTTGTCCGAGTCTACTTATGCTATCATCGATAACCACATTGTGTTTTCAGGACAATGTGCTTACTTGCTGCGATTGAGAGTCAGACATATTTGAAGTGCACACCCGATGTCAGGCTGTATCTGCCACTCCTATGATTATCAGATTGCGTGGGTGAATGGCACACCCATTCGTTATGTCCTTATGTATCTAACTCTAGTAATTTTCGGGAGGCGGGCTGCGTCGGGCGGCGAGGACGAGTGCCGCGGGACTGCGTGGCTAGTAGCGGAGTTGCTAATGAATATTTAACTAGTGGATATTTAGATGGTTCTGCTGTGTACTGTACATTATTTCTTATATTATTTATGTAATTGGACGCGTATGACCGAACGTATTTACGACTTGAACCAAACTTGAACAATTGATGTGACACATTCTCGTACCCTACCCTGGTGACCTCTCATCATTTCGTGATTTTTGCACACAGCACTCAATTTTGCACCAATTGCTTAGCTACTTCATTGAGTACATTCTATGTATCCTACTATCATATTCCAGGTGCAACGAAACGAATTCATTGAGAAATGTTCGAGATCATTTTTTGCGTGACAAGCAGCAAAAATCACGGACCAGTGTCACCTGCGGTCACTGCCGAAGTCGGACATTGAATTTGAGACCTGCACAGGCTGCAGTTTCGTGATGTTTGATTTTCACGAACTGACGTCTGCCGAACGGACTATAAAATTGGCCAGTGTGACCGCTCGTTACTACTCGTGACATGAGTGTGACTCACGGAGTGATGGGAGGTCACCAATAGAGGGTAGGGGTTAGTATACCAGCAAGTGAAAATCAAAGTTCTTTTACCTGTGAGCGAAAATTATGGCAACCGCATGGATATCTTTACGGTGCACCGCTTGCCCAGCTTCAAGTTGCTCCTCGAACCACAGCATTCGAGCTCTACCCAAATCATAAATGATAGTTCATCACACTGCGTAAGCACCAATGTCTGCTACCTGTCTTCTTAATTGTCATCACTTCGAGTCCTTCGTTATTCACCTCACCATGGCAGCAAACTGTACTCCCAATGCAGATTTACCAAACCCTTGTACGCCTCTAGCATTCCTACCTCCTGCAACAGCTTCCCAAGTAGAAATATCTCGATATCTGTTCTAGGCGACATTTGCGTTTCGTTCGTCTTGTTTCCACGTGAGGCATCGCGTTTGACGTTTATTTTTTTTATAGGTTTTCTTGTGGAAGTGGATAGCATCATTCCCAGACGAAGTGCGACTCGTCCAAATATCTGGAATTCGCCTTCCAGTCGTGCTCAAAATCGACATTGAGGGATTGTAGTTTGAAACACTCGCACAGATTGTTCAACCATACAACTCGTCGGGGGAACCCCTGCCATTCGGACAGTTCATTGTCGGGCTTCATACCTGGGACAAGAAATTCAATGAATTCTTACCGTGGTGGGAGATGCTAGAGCAAGTTGGATTGAGACCATTTATGAATGAGGTGCGTATCGACTTCGACCCTCACATGTTCTATCAATCTAATTTGCACATTCAGGTGAACCTCGTATACCAGAACTACAACCCAGAAAAGGATACTGATCTCGTAGAGATTTGACCTTCCATCTCCTGAATCATGCGTGCATTCTGATTATGTTGATTATAAGTACTCTTTCATCAACATCAAGGGGAACAACATCTTTGTCCCGGACCCACATGATGGACTGGCGGACTCTCACATCTTGCAGGCCGCTGCGGTTGCAGCAATTGATGCATCAATATGACATGAACCTGTGATTTACGAGTCACCAGCGATTGACGTGACAAAAGAAGCTGTGAAGACAACGGCGACCTGGGGGTGGACAAGAATCCTCTGAATCAACCGAAGTACCACTTAGTGTCGCAGGAGGCTCAGGATATGGAACTTCTGGGTAAACTAGTATCACATTCATACCTAACAGAGGAAAGGCCAAGGGAGGAAGCGTCAGAGATATTAATAAGAACAGCGTTAATGAAGCATACAATGTATTCGTTAGGTAGTAAATATTTCAATCTGGAGGCAAAGACTAGTAGTACAACCAATCACCAAAAATAATCGCCGTCAGTATACTGCATCCCAGCCTCGTAGTTACGGAAGGTCCAAAACGGCAAGGGTCTCGTGTGAGCGAGGCAGAATACAGCATTTGAATGGTTTTGGATGGCTTGACAAGACAGTATTAGTATGGAATATATGTCGACCGCTTGTCGATTACTCACCTAGTGATGCCATTCGTATATTCGACAAGGGGCTCTACTTCCTTTCCTTGCTCATCCAATGCCTTAGATATATTGAATGTCGCAAGAATTCCGACTACGTTCAGGAACATAGAAACCTCTGCGAGGTGTGCGCCAGGACAGACACGACGGCCATACCCGAAAACAATCTTACTGGGATCCAGCTGAGCTGCACCGTCTGACGTTGTGATGAAGCGAGCGGGATTGAATGTCATTGGCTCTGGATAAAGAGATGCATCATGTGTGATTCCCCTTCAAGGATGTCAGTGTCCTAAAACCAAGATATTGAAGGTGGTGGTCATTCTAACCATATATTCGCGATGACAGTCGAACCGCGCGGAATGCGATACCCAAGGTACTTATCTTCTCGCAATGCACGATGAGGAAGGCCTGAAAGCGCAGGTGAGTACAGTAGAGATACTGAGCCACGAATATCTCACCAAGACGTGCGACCGGCGCAAAGCGCAGCACCTCTTTTATGACTGCGGAGACGTACGGCAGGCATTCCTGATCAGATGCTGTTGGTAGTTTATTTTTTCCAACTACTTCGTCGATCTCATCTTGCGCACGACGCTGTATATCAGGATGCAGGGCCATCATCAATATGAATGACGTTAATGCAGAAACATTCTAAAACGAAATCAGTATTGCGGAACTGAAAGCCACACAATGCTCACTGTATCAGCTCCCCCGACGTATAAAGCAGCGCTGCACCACTTAAGGATGTCTTCCTCATCAGCATCTATCTTATGACCATCTTCGGGCTGTAGATGTTGAGACGTGAAAGACTCGATATAATTGCCCGATTCCTGTCGGGACGGATCACAAGGTGACCGAAGCCAATTTCAGAACACGTACAATCTGTTCTTTGGCCCATGCATGCGGCTTCCTATCGAGTTCGCTCATTTGATAACGCCACACGGCAGCTTGCCTCTTGAAACCAGCTCCCGGAAACCATGAAGGAACGAACCGCACTGTAAATAACATCAGGACGACGGTATCGTGCACAGGTAAGAGTATAAGGCTCACGTATTGGGAAAACATCAACCAACCACCTGCCGGGCTTCATAATCTCGGTCGACAATGCGAAAGATTGTTCCATCAATTCGACGAAGTAATCATCTATGTCTTTCACTGTCCATCCGTATGCTATTTTCATGATGACTCCGCCGGATACTCTGTATTCGTCAGCTTCAATCATGAAACTGAGTCCCGTGACATACCTCCGTGCGTGCTTCATAAAGGCTTCTGGTGCTGTGGCGATGTTTCGAAGAAGAATAAGTCGCTCTTCATCCAAAATACCATGGTATTGCTCTACAGCTCGCGGATTCAAGCTGGTGTGGAGCAACCGTCTGTACACTTTGAAACGCGGGTGCTGCGATGAAATATTGAAGACAGCCATCTTGCGATTAACTAGTTCCTTATACATCCAAGCCATCGGTCGATCAGAATAAAAGTTAGAGCGTGATTCCAATAAGTCATTGGCCGCCTTGTGAGTGTTGAGGACGATGATTTTACGCCCGAAAATGCGGTAAAATATAATTGGAGATTCTCAACAAGCGTAAGTTTGACAGCAAGAGAAAGGCGCGCGATACATGTCCTGGACTCACTGAACGATTGTGACCATTGCTGAAAAACCTTCCACGCCTCGGAACGAGGGAGCTGGTGGACGTTCCCCGATAGAAACTTGGGTTTGGGACCTGGAGGTAGAGGGAGCTGCCAAGTTGCAGGCAAGAAATAATAAACACATAATGCAGAGTTGCATAAGAGAAATACATAGAGGAAGGTTGCTGTCATAGTAGAAAGCAAGCTGAACAACTTGGCCAGGCGATCCCCCCAGATTGCAGTCCCGAGTAGTAAGGAAGGTGGTGACTTTAGGCGTCAATTAGTCCTCCTTACTTAGCAGTCATTCATTTAGGTATCAATGCCACTGCCACGCGCGCATGCCGGAATTCCTCAAGGCCTCCGAGTCTGGGTTCGAAATTGTTTGATTGTGATGAGATTGATGAGATGTGACATCAGGTCGGATGAAAATTGCAGGCAGTGCATATGTAATGATGCCGCGTGATGAGCGCCAAAAAGGACTTACTAACTGGGAACTTTTGTGTGTCTGGGCTGGGCTTGTCATGCTGATGAAGTAAAGTGTATGAAACTACGCGCGCTGCGAGTTATACACCTAAGTCCCAAAAATGCCAGCTTTCTTTCACTAAGCCCAGCTTCAAAAGTTCCTCTCTACGCTCATCTCGCCTTTTATGACCAACTCCAATGCCTCATATTCCAGTCCTATTCATCAGTCCATCTGCATCAATTTATAGATGGTTCGAGATCAACAGTTGTGCATTGCAAATGCCAAGAACACAAGCGGCACGAATTCTTGCGGTTCGAGATTTCCAGCCCAGAAGGCTCTCAATAATACATACAGCGATCGTGTTTGAAGGGTGGAGGTCTACAGGGTGTCAAACAGATGGCAACTGTTCTATCTCCTTCACCTTCACCTTCACCTTCGGAAAACCCAGTAACTGATGTTGTGTGGGTTGCAACCAAGTGCCGCCCTTCAGAAACCTCCCTCAATGACCAGTTTTTAACCACATAGAGCGGCGCTCGCTCACATTTCCTCATCATGGTAGTCAACTTTCAGCGCAGTACCTGAGTGCCTTGTTACAGACCACCACCATGCACGAGAGATATTAGGAACTCTATAAGCATCAGTGTTACTGGTTCACACACGCGGTGCTCGAATCACCTCAAATCCTTCATCCTAGCTCACGACTATTGAATGGTGGAACTCACAGGAAATGTTCCCAATGTTGTGAGAGCGATTTCCCCAAAGCAGAGAGTGTAGACACAGTCTGTGAAGCAGTTCCTCGAGGTGTGGAAGACATTTTTCGAGACGAAGGAGGAGGACAGAGGGTGCCACAGGAACTCGTAAGTGGCTGTTTTATTGTCCTCATTTACGCTGAATACGCTTTGGCAGCTCCTGGAGAAGGGTCGGACAGAGGGTCTAGCGGTACTGGAGGGGAGGTTAGAGCACGAAGCTGAGCGCCAGAAAGAATTGGAGGTGAGGTTGGAAACTCAGCCTGACAGCGACTGATGTATGAAGCTGAGCGCCAGCAACTCCTCAAAGCTGTTGAGCTCGGCGGAAAGTAATTCCGCATACTTACCCCACGTTGGTTACTCCCACTTGGCAAGTTGGGACCTGTGTCGCTTTGTTATCCCCATTATTGTTGGGGCCTAGTGTTCTCGAACTTCTCCCTTCGATATCGCTTGTGATATGATCCGCATTCTGGTTGTCTCGACTACATTTTATACATATACCTACGTCTTACGTTACCCTCATAGTCGTAATCATATCATACAGCGTCGTTTTCGAATTCCAACAATCATGCACATTCATACTCACTTGGTCAGTGACGCCGCATCTGGGGGGATGTTACAGTAATGTAATACCGTAGACATACCACTACTAAAAATTTTGCTAACAACCCGTATGCTCACATAATATGTAATACCTACAATTAGTGTCGTGATGACATGTCGGTCTGTAGTTCTCAGAGAGACCATCATAAGGGTACCCTTCATGGCCGATGACTAGCACGACAGTGTGAGGTCAATTTGGCTGCTCTCTCATTCACATTCAGAGTGAAACTGGCGATGCTTATAATGTCAGTTCAGCTGCTGGCCCCAAAAGCTATCACTCGGTCATTATGAGGTCACTTCACATCAGTAAACTACCAAACTTGAATGTCCTACAGTGTTTATTTGATTTCAGAGGCTACAAACTGACAGCGGCCACAGCTGCTGTGTGACGGGTAGCGTCACTATGAGGGACGAGCGGGTAGGTCTTGCATCGAGTCGAAGTGTAACAGAAGGCGAGAGCAACGAGTAAGGGTGCCAATCACTGGCGTTGAATCTGCGAGGAGTACAAGGCGGCGTACGACAGGAAAACTTATACTACGCTTAGGTAATTAGATGATGTGCGCATGGCGCAATCAGAGACAATGCAATGCGGGGCAAAGACAAGTAATTCTACGAAAGGCAAGAGTCGTTTGAAAGGTGAATGAAGGCCGTGGTTTGAGAATAAAGGTGAGGGTGTCCATAACCCTCACATCATCCCCCTTCTGAGGAGACGAGTGCAAGGAGTCACAGATTGAGACGAGCGGCAGGGCGCGAGATTCGTCCAGAGCGCATGGTAGTGCGGGAGGGTGGCACGTACTCAGAACGTAAGTTCTGTTGCGCAGGTGGTGGACTGGGAGGACATCAGTAAATCACCGGCGCTCTTAATTTGCCTTAATGTCTGCTTATTTGCCTTAATCTACACATAAGGACATTTTAGTCCGCTCGTGATAAGGAGACCTAAGGAGGTCCATCTCCTTAAATCGGCCTTAATTCGCCTTAAAAAAAGCAGGTAATAAATTTCAAGGCGGATAAGGGGGTAAAGGCAGCCAAGGTACTATTATCGTCAGATGCGAATCAAGAAAAAAAGTAGTCCAAGGCGCATTAAGGAGGTCTAGAAAGTAGTCCAAGGCAGGTTAAGAAGGTCTATAATCCTAAAGAAAAGTGGTCCAAGGCGGGTTAAGGAGGTCTAGAAAAGTAGTTCAAGGCGGGTGAAGGAGGTCTATGATCCTAAGGCATACTAAGGAAAGACCTGTGAGTGTCCATAATCGAGAATAAATAGTCGGCTAAGATGCATTAGGAAAAAAAATCACTTTCAACAGGGAAAAAGTGTCCAGTAGCACGGTACGAACGTGCATTGATAGCAGGGATGCTGAAGAGTAACATGAATGAGAAATTAAGGAAAAGAAGGGGGTATCAGGGGGACTTGACATCGAGATTCGAGAGTGGCTGACTGAATGGAAAGGGCTGCCAATGGCTGCATAATTCCTGCAAGATAGTATGCGTTCACGTCAGAATGGGAATTGTGAAACAGAAAAGATGATACTACATATGCGGATAAATGACCGTGGATTAAGCACCTTGGCAGGACCTTCAGCGTCAGAAGTATGACCCATGTTACGAATACCGGCACGCTTCATAAATGGCTGAGCTCGTGTAACAATCTCCTTCATGCGAGGTGGCTCTAGTTGGTCAATCAAATTTAAGTATGCAATGGTCTCCGTCTCCCAATTTGTGGCCGAAAATGCAGTGCCGGTGTTGCTCATCTTGTTGGTTGTCTTGTTCAGCGTCAATGCAATCTTGCGTGCTTTCTTCATATTGTCTGATGGTTCGCAGTCCAGTATGAGGCCATCACGAGCCAGAGTGAGGGCGCGTTCAGCCTGCAAATGAAAAATCCTAGTTAGTCATGTGAAGAAAAGCGGCGTCAAACTTACAGCTGCTGTTGTCAGCGCAAGAGCTGTTTCATACCCCGACATCACGGGATCTAGTGTGTCCACCTTCTCATTACCTTGGATGGCGTTGAGGTGGGTGGCAAAAATGCACAGGATAAATTCTGACAAGAAAGCTCCAGGCTGGTCCTCGTTATCTGGGTCTTCATACACAAAGCACCAGCCATCAAGTAGATACTCAGCATATTCTTGACGAGACTCCTCTGTCTTGTAGTCGTCACCCATCGAAGTAAAAATTGCCATGAGGACAGTGACGGCGGCAGAACCAAAGGATGCTCTCCATTCATGGATCCTTTGACTTGCCTACCAGCATTGTAATGTCAATAACCACAATAGGACAGGTTCAACGACAGCTCACCAATTCAAAGGCAGGAGTATCAACATCAAATTCAATCATCTGACGACGTGTGCGCAGTGCATTGTGAATCTCATATAGAGCGTTAGAAAGGTCTTCGTCAGGGATAGCCCATGGCCAGCGCCGGCTATTGCCAACCCAGTACATCAGTGCTGGCATATATCTTGAACGCCATGACTTAGAAATACAACTAGGCAGCTGAGAATTTGTCGCCCGTCCTTTCTTGTTGAGGTTGAGGCCGAGCGACCTTGCCTGACTTGCTGGTGGTGCTGGCACGCGTTCATCCTCAGTTTTGATGTACTTCATGGTCCGATCATCTGTGACATCAACTGACATCTGTTAGAGACTGCCGTCAGCTTTCTTAATGTGTAGTAGCATGACCAGGTGACCTACTGAAGTTGTGAACCGTGTCGGTGCTTCGCTGACCTAAGGAGTGCGTTACAGTAAGTATCAGAGGTCAGAGCCACAGTGTTTCCTCATCAGGAAAACTAAACAGTTCTTAATCAGCCTTAATTCGCCTTAGGGCATGCATTAAGGACATTTTAAGAACATT
>CAKNEV010000196.1:0-54742 GCA_930272055.1 Rhizopogon roseolus | reverse complement strand
TCTGAAGGCCATTTAGTGCCAAAAAAATCCCTCGGCCCACTATGAAAAATTGTCGATTTTGCGTGTCCACAACTGTAGTCAGTACTTTTGCGCACCGCAATGCAGAGACAAGAAAAATGAACGGAGGTACGTTATCCATTAATTCACCACGAACACTAGCGCTATCTCGTTATACATTGCGTTTTGTTTAGGTCCGTCGGGACGCTGTGCACATGGGCTGCATGCGGTTCATCCGAGAAAGATGCGAATGAAATGGGGGGAAGCTGCTATCACCTATCACCTCTCGTCGGTTCATTGTAATCAACTTGGACCGCTTTGATGAACGACTTGCCTGGGCCCACGGCGATAATCAAAATAATCAAAGGGACAGCCACTGGCACATTGCTTGGCTTGAGTTGCTCTCAGGTCGTAAATTCAACAGGTTCGTTACATTGCTTGGCCTGAGTTGCTCTCAGGTCGCAAAATTTTCACAGGTCTGCTACATGCTCGAGCCTTTTGGTTAGTGGCAACTACACGTCAAAGGGATGATGATGGACAACGATTACACATGGGATTTTCCGACTCGCACGAAGTTCGCGAGCCGAAGAACTTGCGGCGCTTTTTGTTTCACGAGAGGTCGACTCTCGCATGACATTACCAGTTGAGGCAAGACAAATGAGGTGATGCTACCCCCCAAAGATTTTCGCCGTTCTTCAGCTAGCGTGGATCTTCCCCGACCTTGTCGCTCATTATGTACAGAACTTCTGCTTGAGAACCGATATCTTGGCTGCATTGATCTGCACTGCCTACTTCGGCTGGTGGCGGAAGAAGAGAGAGCATGTTTATCTCGTTCCCGCGAAGGAGACTTCGGATGTCGTCCATCATGATATTCTTCTTTATTTGTATTGTAGTGGCATTGATTGGACGGAAGAATTAACGGAGACCTCTGTTTTTGGTTTTATTATCTTGCCTACCATCCAATACCCGTTCTCGTCTTGAGTTTGAGGTCATTTCTCGCCGTGTTGTCCATTCACACCGTATTCCGTTCCAAAATCATGGTGATATTACCGTGCTTCTCATTGGATGTTTCAGGGGATGTTGATTGGAGGGATACATTGTATAGGCTGCACGTTTCTGCAGACCATGTTCAAATTTGCAATGCCAATATCATGTACGCCCTCTATCTATGTTTTCGACCGCGGTAGCTCACAAGCTTCCATAAATGTTCTAGATCCTCCTTTGTGAGGTCTGGACGACATCATGGATGCATTCTTGGTTAGTACTATGCACGGCGGTCGTTCTCATATGCATCGCTGCGTGTTTTACTTGTGCCACGTTTTTTACCCCGTTTTACTTACACTGTGAGCAGCATAGCGCCATCAGTACAAATGAGTGCAGGTGAGAGGCACATAAGTTTGTAATCAACATGAACGAACGGTCGAAGTCGGAGGAGGACATCGTCGTTCAGTTGTAAGGACTCGTAATCCCCTGGCGACGGAAACCCTTTCGTATCATATTCCATCCTGTGCGCCCCTGTCAACATTTCTATTAGCTATCCTTACCCTGCAACGCCACCCCCCCTCCCACTACATATTTAAGTACTCATTCGTGTCGCATACAGAAGCAGAGTAGTAGTATACTTCCCTCCTTAGAAACTCACTCACGGTCCAATCATTCACTTCAAACTCGTACAGCTACACAAAATGTAGCAACCTTACACAGTCACGGGTATACCTGGAGTCCCTCTCTGTATCTGGTCGGTGATCCGTCGAACCTGGACCCACAGGTAGGTGTGCATCATCACAATATAGATAAAGTATTACCCATTCACACTCTTCGTCACCATCATAAGCGGCTGTTGCGAATCTACCCACTCCACGACAATAAAGCGTGTACTACGCCCAAAGCAGCGAACCGCGCGTGCCACGTACACAACCATTGGTATGAGCCCAAATGAGCAGCATGAAATACCAGGTCAACGTGAACGATGGAGGCTCCTGACTCGTAGTCATTCGGTCATGGGTAAATTACGATGTCTAATCAAGTGCCAACACATTCGAACTGGTGCGTGGTCGCAATAAATATGCTTGTGTCTCACCACATCCGCAGTTGCGAGCCTACCCAAGTCTACCCACTCCACGCACGCAATGTACTCGAAGTAGCCAGTCGCACATACCCAGCCGTTACCATAACACCCAGCCCAAATGCCATCAAGAGTCTCCCCATCTCCCCAGCACTCGACTTAGCCATGCCACTCTCCACGGGTTCCTCCATCCTTTTCGTCTGACTGAGCTTGGGACGCGGGCCCTTTTTGTCGAACGTGTTGATAGGCGCGACGCTGCTGTCGTGCGCGGACTGCAAGCCAGGTAAGCCATCGAAACTCGCTAGGTTCTCGGCGGTCCACCACGACTTGATCCCGCGCGGGTCTTTTACGATGACACTGTGTTGATCGGTTTCAGTCTGTCCAGGCGAGTATGGAGGTGGAGCTGGAACTTGGGATTGAGCCTCGCCATTATCAAATCCTTCCAACTGGTCGCACCACCGTTCGAGCATCGTACGGTGGGTCTCGAATTTGTACAATGGGACGCCGAAGCCGCAAGACTGGGATTGTCAAAAGTAGGTCTGAGGAAACATTTATCTGGAAGAAATTTGAATGAACGTACTGTCCCGACTTTGTGCACGTCGATGATGATAACTGCGCGCGAGCCAGCTTTGCGAGTGGATGCGGGAATGAAGGCGTCGTATTCGGGGGTGCCGAATTCGTACACGGTACCTGCGGTACAAGATGAGTAAGAACGGAGATGAAAAGGAAGGAGGCAATATGTGCACCTTTTCCCCACAAACGCAGGATCCTCGGGGCTCCTTCGAACGCATTGAAGAGGATTGTGATGCGACCATTTTCGGGCTGGCGCATGTGCGCAATTGTTTCGACACCTACAAATCGCGCGCATCAGGACGTAAGCATAGGTGATTGATAGAAATACGGGTTTGGGCTAGCGAAGCAATGAAAAGGATATTGTGGAGGTAGAACGTAGTCTGACTGAACGAAGAAGGCGTATGGTAAGGTGAGAGTAGGTCACATACCGCTACCCGTCAGGTCCTCGTACCAAACTCTGGTGGGACTCTCGATGTGGAAGCAATTCGGAGTGGCCTTTGGGGAGACATTGACATGTCCGTCACTCTGCAGCGCGGCTGTGGCCACCCAAAACATATGCTGCTTGAGGATCCACTCAATGAGATGGGGCGGGATTTCGTCATAGAACTTGGCCATTGCACGTTAGGAGTGTAAGCGGTTGCTAGAGAGCCTTGAAGAGGAGTTTAGCCTAGGATGGATGATGGCGGGAAACAAAAGACGGATTGAACGGAGTGGGAAGGGCCCCGCGCTTATCTGACACATTTCCCCAGGTTGTGTACATGTGTGATGTGTGCACTGATATTAGCACAGGCTACCTCCTCGATGGCATCGATGATGATGTCGAAGAAAGAGTGTGAAGGGAATGATTCGGGAGTAAATATTCTTCACGCGTACTCCACGCCAATAAGTGTCGCGGTTGATGACTGCAATATACATAAATGAGTTTTAACTTTTCGGGTTCAAAAGCCACGTTATCGTCCTCGATCAAACTACACCCTTGGCATCAGCGCACGTTTACCGTCTGGCCTCTTCCTGGTCTGAAGACTGAGATCTGATATCTGGGCCGCGATACTGCCCGTGGAAGATGCTAATATTATCCACCCCGCGTACAAACTCGGAGGCTACAAACCGTCTCCTCGGGAGTATGTAGCAGAGCGGTGTTTCAAACCAAGTACGTTATGCATTGCCCACCCTTTGCTCTGAGGTTGAATTGGCAGGCACATTAACGAGAACTTCTGTCATCAGCGTGTAGATGTCCTTGTCGGAACAATATAACACCACTCGACTGTCCTTCAATCTCTTTACTTACCCACCTTCACCACTACTATGTCTCCTTCCAAGTTGTACGCACCGTCCGCTGCTGTGATGCCGCCTTGGCCTGCACAGCCCATGGCACTCGACGAGCAATTAAACGCTGTAGTACGGCCCTCTCACATATATCGCAATGTCCCTTCTGTCGATGAATTGCTTGCCCGCCTCGCTGACATCTGGGTACCCGCTATCATCCTCTTCATCCTCCCGCCTTGCATTATTATCGCTCTCATCATCTCATTTCCCAATTTCACGTTCCCTGTGCTCGGCATATCTATGTTGGGGTTATGGGGCTTCACCAACTATACTGTCAGAGCACCGTTGCTGCGAGAAAAGATGGGAGTTAGCTCGATTATGGCAGTGCATGGCCATTATTTCTGTTATTGCCTTCTCTATGGTATCATCATCTGTGGCAATGATGATTCCTGGACAGGTATGTATCCATTGATATTTTCAGTAGTCGATTCCTACATCTCTCCGCCGACAGATTATGCTGCAAAGGCACTGGGCTTCTCAGCCGTATTGCCATTAGCTGTACTTTTTTTGTGGTCAGTAGATACTCGGAGATGGAATCGCGAACACCCCTACGATGATACAATCCTTTGTATTATGTTCCCTGTAATTCCGTTACTAAAGTCCTATTCGGCTCTAGTAAGTAATTTCCCACTTTCCATGTTCCATGTTAATTCCCAACAACAGCCATGCAATGCCGATTCACCAGAGAAGGTCGAGATGTTAGCATATGTCTGATTAAAACCCATCGTATTCGTTTGTAATTTTACTCTACTCGCCATTCACACTTCACAATTGTACACCTTACCAACACATTGGCTTGTATTACCACTCGACATTTATTTCTAAAAGCGACTTGTTCGTGAGAGAGATCACTAGCTCTTGAGTGTCACGTGCACGGGCCGCTGTATGCCGAACAGAGTAATTTAAATTTGACTAATTGTTTCCAATTTTTGCTGAATCGCATACTCTCCTTTACTCAATTCTATGCGTACCCGAGACAGGTCATTTCTATCCTGCTCAGGCCAATATGAGAACAGATCTGACCGCGCCGTTGAGCCTTCAAAGTCATCCGTCCGGTTGCAACACTGTTCGATCATCGTACTGTAGGTCTCCAATTTGTACAATGGGACGCTGAAGCCACGGAACTGGAACTGGGGTGAAAGGTAGGCGCGATTCGATACTATCTGAAGGGATTGAATTACCGTACTATGGACCTGAAATCTCCACTCACAGGTTAAATCGAAGTAACTGGGCGTCTACCTCGAAGCATGATAAGGCCTCGTTGTAGTGGGCTGCCTGTTTCAATGTGAGCGCCTACTTGATCTCGGCACAATTTGAAAGTGGGGCAGTCATGCTGAGGTCACGCGGTAGTCGTATCAGCCGTATCATGAATCTGTTGCGCCTTACAGTTGATCTCTTGACGCTTGTACCATTCATAGATCAGGTATAAAACTTCATGCCCTTGATCCACAATCCAGGGAACGCCTATCTACTTCCTTCTACTTTCTGCCTGCTAGGCAGGCTACTCTCGACCCTTGTAACGGACTTCACTGCGTACCACGACCATCAATGACAACGCCTGCCAATAGTGAAAATAGCTCCGCACCTAAGTCTGTCCTTCAGTGCTACATACTGTGTCTCCAGGTTCAATGTGATGCAGACATTCTTCACCGAATGATGTGACAGGATTCATAAGTTCCAACAAAGAACTAATGGCATCTGGCGGATTTGCTTCAGTCTACAAGTGCACCTACCAGCGCGAAAAGGATCCAGTGGATGTATGTCTCATTGTCTTAGTCACAGGCTACTAGTATATAACACATACTTTCAGGTGGCGGTCAAGGCGATTCGCGTAAGTGCTGGTGTTGAAGAAGACGTATGGACGTATTTATTTGTCATTTGGTCTAATCTCTCTAAACGTCTCTTAATTAAAGGATCTGTGGAGAGAGATAGGTATTTGGAAGAGAATGCGCCACGATCACATTGTTCCGTTTCTTGGCACTACCACACATATAAGCGGCCCGTGTTTTCTCCCCGTGTCCCCTGTCTCGCGCTGGATGCCTAATGGGACACTCAACTCTTATCTCAACGTTAAAAGACCACTGGCTCCGGAAGAAAAGTACAAACTGGTAAGTCATTTCAAACACACCGACCTCTATCTCATTAATTCGAGTTAGCTGCGTGACGTAGCTGATGGCCTACACTATTGTCAGTGTTGATACTATTTAGTGAATGGTGATTTACTGCGATTCTAGTACACTCAGAATCTGTGGTGCATGGCGACCTTACGAGCGTAAGTTTATGAGCCATTCACTCAAGTACTCAAATGAAATCGTGTATCTGACAGAAAAATGTCTTGATCAACGAAAAAGGTCAAGCGTGCCTCATCGATTTTGGGCTATCGTCTATGATGAAGATTGGTGGCAGATATGGGTACCTTCTTTCGAATGAGAAACAGCCTGGAGCTGTACACTGGTCAGCACCCGAATTGATCCCAGACTTTTCCAGTAGCCTTGAAGTCATTGAGATCGAGAAGAAATATGTTCCGTCTACTTCAAGTGACATTTATTCCTATGGTTGCATTATGTATGAGGTAAGCTTGTCGGCGCCAAGCAAAAGTTGAAGCAAACTATTACACTGACGGCTGCTAGGTTCTTTCGGGTAACATTCCTTGGGGATATCAAAACGATATAGCAATTCTGGGACTCAAGAAAAAGGGAAGGACGCCTATGCGTCCGGAATCCAAAGACATGCAGGATGAGGATTGGATCTTTATACTACAGTGTTGGCTCTCACTCCCTTCCCTTCGGCCATTCGCATCGCAAGCACTCAAATTTGCTCGAACTCGGCACCTTTCCGTATTGCTAGGTGATGTCCGAGTCGTTGCTTACAGCTAGTCGAAACTGAGTCTTTATGTTGTAGATCAAGTTAAGCTTGGTGAGACGTCGAATCGTGTTTCCATATACTCGGTGCATCTCGATGGGGTGAACGTCTACAACCTCTCTTTGTTGGTGCGTTCGCACCCACCGCCCGCATTTTCAGACCCTGCAATATGCTGGAAGTCGATCGATAACCTAGCGGAGGTGCTCATTGGCCTATTTACTGCAAAGAAAAACCACCATGGCCTTATCGATGCCATCCAGCTGTATCACGTTTCCCTTGCCACACTCAAGCCACGCTCCACACTTGTATCTTCTTCACTACGTAAAATTTCCTCTGCCATTATTCTAATTGGCACTGAGCAAGGCAATATCGAAGCGATAGACACTGAGCAAGGCGATATCCAAGCGATCGAGCGCATGACGAACAAAGTCAATCCCTTGCAATTCACATGTTTCGGCCACCTTAGCCTTCATGGTATAGCGAAGCATATCACAAATCCAGATCTGCCTAACTTTTCTAGGGTCAAAGATTGGTACAGGAGATCGTTCGGCGATGCTGCGGGTGATGTACTATGCCGCCTGCAGATAGCACTAGCGTGTGCTCGGATTACCGAAAACACCAGGCAGGCTGAATTCAGCCTAGAGGCGTACGAGATGTCTCTCCAACTACTACAACAGCACGTATCTGCAATACATAAGGGATCCTGGGATGAACCAGTGGAGCGTCTCGCAATATCTCTTGCAGTCGATGCCGCAGCCGCCGCATTGCATCTAATGAAGGTTAATGAAGCTGTAGAGCTGTTGGAATGGGGTAGAGAGCTGCTCTGGGCATATGTCCTCCAGTCCCGCACCAGCAAAGGAGGGGAAAAACAAACCTCGGAGCCAGATCGCATATCCTGCCCACGTCCTTCTTTCCCCGATCTGTTGAAAGCGACTCAAGACCACCCGGTGGTCATACTAATCGCAAGCAGACGATCATGTGACGCTATCATCATGTCAAACGCGCACACCCAAGCGTTCCACGTACCGTTGAAGACGATCTCTTTGAGCTCCCTCACGGAACTGTCGACTACTTTCAAAGCCTGCACCTCATATGCGTCAAGAGACTCTGAATCTGTTGAAGATGAGCTGAAAGACGTGTTGCAATCCCTGTGGGTTAATGTCGTTTCACCAGTCATTGATCATTTGGAAAATGTGCGACCTAATTCTCGAGTATGGTGGTACCCCACTTCGGTTTTCTCCACCTTACCGATCCATGCCGCAGGGAAGTACACTTCGGAAGGGAAAGAATTATCAATGCTTTACGTTTCATCCTACACTTCCTCGATCACATCACTACTACGGGCGCGCACATGCAATGACCATCCTGAGTCATCATCCTCGGAGTTCGCTGCAATATACCAAGCAAAACCGTGTCAAGATGATGAACACGGGAACGTTGAGAACGCTGAAGTCGATCTTTCAGAAATGGAGATTGACGTGGTGAGGCGTAACCTACCTGGATCGCTCTTCTTCACAAGGTTCGCCAATGCGACAAAGGAAGATGCCGAAGAGGCCTTCGAAACCTGTGGATGGTTCCATCTGATAGCTTATGCCACACAGAATGCTTGTCTGCCACTCAATTCCTCTTTTTTGATGCGGGACGGCTCGCTATCGATTCCCAATATCCTCTCCGTTGATCATTCCCCAAAGGAGTTTGCCTTCCTCTCTGCGAGGCCAGCTGATTCACGGTTCAGCTGGATGCAGAACGAGGTTATCCAGTTTGCTGCTGGGATGCAGATTTCTGGAATCAAGAGTGTCATTGGGACGATGGGCGACGTAGATGACTCAGAGGCATGCAAAATCATCGACAAGTTCTATAAAGCTTTCTTTCGTCCTGATACACTGGATTGTACCCGGGCTGCACAAGCGTTGCATGATGCCCTCGAGGACGCGGCTAGGGATGGACTACCTCTTAGACAAAGAATCGCCTTTGCACATTTTGGCCTGTAGGATTCGGATGATATGTATACCATAGTCTTTACTTTGATACTTTCCATCGTTGCAAGTGATGATATCATTAGTATATCTCGTACATTCCCCAGATTCGAGCGCTGCGTGGTACAGTAAAAACCATACCTCAATATTCCCTCACCAAAAGTGAATCGCGTCGCGACGCTGTCGGCACAAAGACGGAAGGATAGTACAAGACCTGCCGAAGATGCATAAAGAACCCCAAACGAATCCAATGCCATCGGTACACGAAATGCACCGTCGCGGCTGCAAGGAGCATCACCCGAATCTATTAACCTCTTGAAATCGTGTTCTAGAGCCTCAGTGCGCCAATGTCAAGAACGTAGGCTATTTTACCAGTTGTATTATGTCAGCATCGTGAGAACGATTCTAATTCCAACATAACCCTCCCTCCCCGTAGTCTTCCTGTCGTACCGACTCGCGTTACCCTAACTGGCGAAGCGAGGGACTACGAGTTATCGTGAAATACGAAAGATACACATTACTAACACTCTACGATACGAAAAGGATATGACGATAATGTCCGGTGTAGGAATGGCCCCGGAGGACTAAATCTGATGTCCAAAAAAACATACATATGAGGAGAAAATCACGTAGAAACATATAATACACTCTGACCACGTGAGTGTAGACACCGAACGTTATCTAAAACAACAATGCGAAATGTCGGCAACTAATTCTAGCGTATCCGCCTGGAAAGAAACTTAAGGACGGCGGAAAAATAACCTTCGAACCTTTTCATCCAAGTAAGTTACAAGAGTAGACGCAACTCCAGAAAGACTTACAGTAGCCTTGACATTAGCCCAAAATCCTGCACGTTTGCGGGGGGATTCTGATGATGGAGGCTGGGTAAGGCCGATTGTAACAGTTGCCTATGACATCACGAAACAATCAGTGGAGGGAGACCAGGCTACGTAGACAGTGCTAACCTGTGAGATTCCTTCAGCCACATCCTGGAGTGGCCTTTTGTTGGTCGCTGGTGGTTCATGGGGGTGACGTGTGGTTTCGTTGGTCCCGTTGGGGGTGACAGACCGTCGACGACGTCGCTTCCAAAAATGTCTGCGACCGGTCGCGGTCGAGACGACAGGATCAGGTGATGAACGCATGGGGGCAACTATTCGTTCCAGAATATTTCGAGGTCTCGGGCTGGAATCACTCTGCGGTTTAGGAGAATCCTCATTCTGACAAAGGAAATTTTAGCGCTGATTTGGTGACGACAAGAACGTTTGGTGACGAAAAGAACGACACACTTCGAAAAAATTCAGCTCGTATCGATCGTTGATATCTTCAAAGGGTATGGGGCCACCCTATGCAACGCTGAGTCAGTTCCAGAGGGTATTCGACAGGTTAAATTCTGACATGATCATTGTCATTAAGTTCATTCTGTCAAGAGAGTATGAGCGTAAAATAAATCATAGTAAATTTCCAGCACGTACATGTGCTGAGGTGATTTCCCCGATATTCCAGGTGTAAACTTTACCCCTTTCAGTACAAGCAATCATAGTGTTTTCATCCTCGGAAAGCGCGATACAGTTCGGTTCGTCGCCTTTGGGGAACTCGAATGAGGCAGCGAGAGGCTCATAGGTCGTTAGGCTCCTTAAGTAGATATGGTTGTAGGATGCAATTGCAAAGATATGTGCTGAGACTGCGATACTCTTGATCGCAGCGGAATCCGGTGTGGTTATTGTGGACACTGTTTCCACTGCCCTCTGCTCCGAGTTGCTGATATCCCATACTCGAGCAGTTTTATCAGGAGACCCTGAGATGAGTATATCCTTAATCAAAGCAACCGAAGAAACGCTCATGGTATGGCCGTCTAGCGTCATTTGTAGATGCCCTGTGTCAGCATCCCAAATTTTGATCGTAGAGTCACGTCCGCCAGTAGCAAGCTTGGTCCCCGATGGGTAGTATGCGATGGTGTACACAGCAGTCTGTTGCGTTGAGATGGGTCCGAGGAAAGGCTTCCCTGTTGGTGAATCGGGGAAAGCATTCCAGATTATGAAGGTGCCGTCTTCTGAACACGACGCAAAGCAACTCCCGTCTGGAGACCATGTTACGGACCAAACCTTGTCGTCGTGGAACTTCCAAGGACCAGAGAAATTATCCCCAGACTCTGCATCCCAGAGCCGAAGATCGCCGTCACGACCTCCGCTGACAACATATTTTCCGTCGTGAGATACTGCAACAGACATGGCGCCCTTGTGATGCCAACGGTGTACTTGTTTCTTTGATCTGAACTCCCAAACGATGACGAAATTGTCATCGGAAACGCTAACCACACGTTCCTTGCCTAAAGGGGCGACGCACCACACCCTTTTGGAATGACCATCAAGGGAATTTCTATAAAGCGTTGATGGTGAAACAAGAGAGGCGCTATCGTAAGTGGATGCTGCGGACATAGTAGATTACTGTAGAGAATGTAAGCAAAACAGGGTACATGTAACGCCAGAGGGCTACCTACTAAAGCTGACGAGTAAATCTTTCCAGAACGTGGAGACGTTGTTGCCGCTTGTGGATCTTTATGAAGGACGACGGTGATGGGCTGCGGAGACAAGGTTAAAGGATTTCAGTATACGGGAGAAAGGATCTAGTTGAATATAAATACCTGCAGAGGCAACGAAGGCAACTTGAGAGGAAAGAAGTCAGGAAGAATAAGTTCGGGGACGAATGCATATGTACATGGAAATGCTAGCTCGATAGCGCCATATGCTGTACCCGCGAGTATCATGATGGAGCAAGAACGTATGGAACGATTGATACGGGCTAATGATTTTCTTGGGCGGTAAAGCCACAGGATCCCATTAGTCTTTATTTGGTCTTCATCAATTCTCCTTGTCAATCAAGACGTTGACATTGCAGTGTCCGCTGGTTTGTTGAGTTCGCGGAGGAACCAGCTGACGACGAGCTCAACCGATGGGCGAGGAATGGAGGATAAAGATACATGCAGACTATAGAAGTGTACACTAGCAGAGCTAGGACATGACAAGACGAGTCAGTACGAGATTGTACGAGTGACAACATGATGATACACACGGTAAGGCCTAGAATAACGAAAGGCAACGTAAGACGATCGAGAGAAGCTGTTAAGAATAGATACTCCGATTCGGAACGCTCGGACATAAGTACAAGTCGAACCTCATCGAGACGAGTGGGGGTCCCCGGGACCGATCATTGACTTTGACTCATCCAGTCCCGTCCATGTTGAATGCGTCTCACAGCTCATAACCATGCTTCTTAACGAGTCTTTGGATATTCGTTGCTCCATATTGGCTGTTTCTGGGTCCACCGATGCTGCTTCGCCATGACGTTTGAATTACTTCAAGCCATTCCAGCGAGCCAACCAAAGTTGGTGGTGACAGCTCGCTATCAATTCCCGATATCCTCTCTGTTGACCATTCCCCAAAGGAGTTCGCCTTCCTGTCTGCGAGACCAGTCGATTCACGATTCCGCTGGATGCAGAACGAGGTTATCCTGTCGTAGGGGCTTATGGGCGGCGTAGATCATGATGGCTCCAAGGCATGTGAAATCATCGATAAGTTCTATAAAGCTTTCTTTCGTCTTGATTGTACCCAGGCTGTACAAGCGTTGCATGATGCCCAATCGCCTTTGTACATTTCGGCCTATAGGATTCCGATGATATGTACGGTATGCCATAGTCCTTACTTTGCATATTTGCAAGTGATGATATTATTAGTATATCTCGTACATTCCCCAAGATTTGAGCGCTTCGTGGTACAGAATAGAAGACGTAGAAGGAACCGCAAACCGATGCCAATGCATCGGTACACGAAATGCACCGCTGCAAGGAACACTATCCAAATCTATGCACCCTCCGCAGTCTTCCTTTTGCACTTATTCGCCTTACCTTTGTTGGAAATTGCGAACTCGCGTTAGTCAGTCAGTGTTTACAACTGTTACCTTGTTTACATACAACTGTTAAGGTCACTCACAGCTTGTAATTCAATGTGGCTGAAGGATAAGGTTATGCATCCATGGGGAGTAATAGACAAATTTAGTACGATGCTCGCAAAACCAATACGAAGTGCGGCCCTTTCCTCTAGTACGGTCTAGTACACTAGAAAATCGAGCCTTTCGCCCGTCGTCGTCGTCTCGCCCGCCCGCCCTTTTTTCCACAACCTTAACGAGCGAAGCGAGAGAGCATGAGTTATCATGACATCTACGATGCGAAAAAGCATATGACGAAAATGACCATTGTCCAGCGTAGGAATGACCCCAGAGGACTAAATCTGATGCCCATAGAAATACATGAGGAGAAAATCACGTATAATTTATAAACATACACTGGGGGGACAGGGCAATGTGTCCTTTGGAATAAATCTGAACACACCATGAGGAATGACAGAATTTGCAAAGCTGAGCCACTTGAAATCATGGTGAACATATTTTGAACACATTGTGAAAAATGAAATCTGATTGGCTGATCAACATTTGTTCAGAATGAAAGCAAGATTTTTCACCAGATTTCAGGGTGGTCTTAGTTTGTCTTCGATCACGGTGTACTTAAAATTTGACTCTCTGGAAAATAGGCCCTTGTCCCCAGTGATATAATAATACACTCTGACCACGTGAGTGTAGACACTGAACGTTATATAAAACAACAATACGAAATGTCGGCAAGTAATCCTAGCGTACCTGCCCGGAAAGTAACTTAAGGACGGCGGAAATTTAACGGCCTTTGAACCTTTGCATCCAAGTAAGTTACAAAAGTAGGCGCAATCCAAGAAAGACTTACAGTAGAATTTTGTACGTTCGCGGGTGGATTCCGGTGATGGAGGGTGGGTACGGCCGATTGTAGCAGTTGCCTACGACATCACGAAAGCAATCAGTGGAGGGAGACCAGGCAAGGTACAGTGCTAACCTGTGAGTATCCCGGTAGGTCGCTGGTGGTTTATGAAGGTGATGCGTGGTTTCATTGGTCCTGTTGGGGTTGTCAGACCATCTACCTGGCTTCCAAAGACGTCCAGGACCGGTCGCAGTCGAAACAACAGTTTCACGTGGTGGATGCATGAGGGTGACTGGTCTGTTTTTCACAAGTTCCCGAGTTTTGTTGACCGGCAGGCTGAGACCACTCTGCGATTTTAAGGAATGATATCCATGAAGATCGCCATACTGAAAAAGGAAATTTCAACTCTGATTTAGTGGGACGAAAAGACAAACATACTTTGAAAAAATTCTGGGGGTGATGCGTGGTTTCGTTAGTCCTGTTGAGGGAGATAGACCATCTACGTGGTTTCCAAAGACATCCGCAACCAGTTGCAGTTGAGACAGCAGTTTCACGTGGTGGAGGCATGGGGGCAACTGGTCTTTTTTTCACAAGTTTTCGAGTTTTCTTGACCGGCAGGCTGAGAACACTCTGCGATTGTAAGGGACGATATCCATGAGGATCGCCATACTGACAAAGAAAATTTCAGCTCTGATTTATCGGGACAAAAAGATAAACATACTCTGAAAAAATCCTGCCCGTATGGATTGTTGCCATTATTAGGGGGAGTGGGGCCACTCTATGCAACGCTGAGTCAGTTCCAGAGAGTATTCGAGAGGTTAAATCCTGACATGATAATGTCCATTAAGTTTATTCTTCTAGAAGAGCGTGAGCGTAAAATATATCATAGTAAATTTCCAGCACTTACAAATGTTGAGGTGACTCCCCCGATATTCCAGGTGTAAATTTTACCCCTTTCAGTACCAGCAATCATAGTGTTTTCATCCTCTGAAAGCGCAATACAGCTCGGCCCGTCGCCTCTGGGGAAATCAAATGAGGTGCGGAGGGGCTCACAGGTCTTTAGGCTCCTTAAGTATATATGGTTGTAGGATGAAGTTGCAAAAAAATGTTCTGATATTGCGATATGCTTGATCGCAGCGGAATCCGATATGACTGCTTTGGACACTGCCTTCACTGCCTTCCACTCCGAGTTGCGAATAACCCACACTCGAGCAGTATGATCAGCAGACCCTGAGATGAGTATGTCCTTGGTAAAAGCAAGCGAATAAACGCTGAAGGCATGGCCATTTAGCGTTACTTGTAGAAGTCCTGTTTCAGCATCCCAAATTTTGATCGTAGAGTCACGTCCGCCAGTAGCAAGCTTGGCCCCCGATGGGCAGTATGCGATGGCGTACACAGCATTCTGTTTCGTTGAGATGGGTCCGAGGAAAGGCTTCCCTCTTCGTGAATAGGGGCGAGCATTCCAGATTATGAAGGTGCCATCTTCAGAACATGATGCAATGCGACTCCCGTCTGGAGACCATGTTATGGACCAAACCTTGTCGCCGTGCAGCCTCCAAGGACCAGATAAATTATATCCAGACGCTACATCCCAGACCTGAAGGTCACCGGCGTGACCTCCGGTGACGACATATTTTCTGTCGTGAGATACTGCAGCAGACATGGCGCCCTTGTGATGCCAACGGTGTTCTTGTTTCCTTGATCTGAACTCCCAAACGATGACGGAGTTGTCATCGTAAACGCTAACCACGCGTTCGTTGCCTAAAGGGGCGACACCCCACACCCTTTTGGAATGAGCACCCAGGACATTTCTATAGAGCGGGTATGGTGAAACAGGAGAGGCGCTACCATAAGGGATTTCTGCGGGCATAGCAGATTACTGTAGAGAATGTGAGCAAAATAGGGTACATGTAAATCCAGACGGCTACCTACTAGCGAGACGAAAATCAAAGCTGGTGAGTAAAGCTTTCCAGAATATGTACAATGTTGTTGCCGTTTGTGGATCCTGATGAAGGACGACGGTGATGTGCTGTGGAGACAAGGTTAAAGGATTCGGTATACGGGAGAAAGGATCGAATGTGAATGTAAATACCTGCAGAGACGAGGGCAGCTTGAGAGGACAAGGAAAGAAGTCAGGAAGAATAAGTGCAGCGACGAATGTATATGTGCATGGAAGTCAAGCTCGGTAGCGCAATATGCTGAATCCACAAGCATCATGATGGCGAAAAACATATGGAACGCATAGGTTAATGACTTCCTTGGGCGGCGAAGGCCACAGGATCCCACTAGCGTCTACTTGGTCTTCATCAATTCTCCTTGTCAGTCGAGACGCTGACACTGCATCGCCCATTCTGTCGAGTTCGGAGGAAGCAGTTGACGACGAACCAAACCGATAGGGGCAAAGGCACGGGCGGACTATAGAAGTGTACCTAGCAGAGCTCAGTAAGGCCCGGTCGAGAACAATACGTAGCAGAGCTAGGACATGACGAGACGAGCCAGTACGAGATTACACGAGTGACGACACGATGATACTCGCCTCAGTAAGGTCTAGAAACAATACTGAGGCGCCTAACTAACGAAAGGCGTCCAAGGCAACGTAAATACCGACTTTGGAGCATCGAGAAGCAAGAAAAGATATGTCATGTGACTCCGACTAGGTATATTTGGTCACACACCCTTTACTAAATCTCTACATTCGGTCTTCATCAGTTCTTTTTAAGAACGTTGACACTGCAATATCCATTTGTCAACAGATATCTATTTCCATTGACATGCTAAAGTGACTTGTCCATTAAGAGAGATAGACGCATTTGATACCACCAGTTCTCCTCTAAACTCCACTCCTTCACTGTCTGTCATTGAAGGGTGACCTGAGCAGGCTCCCGCACCCTGGGCACAATAATTGTCTCCAATTTGCTGAATCACATATTCTCCCTCGCTCTCAATCTTGGGCGTACCCGGGGCAGCTTGGAACGTGAGGTTCCGGCTCGGCCCAGGCGGGAAGCTGATGCCATCACCCACATATGCAGTGCCGAACGCCGTACCTGCTGCGCTGAGGGATACGAGGAGCGCATAAGGGTCTTCACGGGTCTCGTAGATTGTGTATCCTGGTTCCTGGTGCAACAGAATAGTGGAGTCATCACGGATATGGACATTGATGTGGCTGATGGGAGCATCGAGCGTTGTATTGCCTCCTGACGTTGCGATCACGGCGGCATGAGTGTACCAGTCGCGCCAGATTACGCTACCTCGCCCAAGGAAGATACCTGTTGGATAGTACGTCAGCGACGGCGTCTATTGGTGAGATTTAGACCGTTACCATCAACGCTCGTAGGTCCTGGAGTCAGGACTGGTGTCAATAGACTGTCACTTCCCACGAGCCACTGCCTATCCACGGCGAAGAGCCCGGGCTCATCAAGGAACTCGAAGAATAGCGCCTTGATCGGCGAAAGACCAGCCATAGCCTATAGATGCGTTGGAAAAGAGTGTGTGCTTCTGTACTAATAATGTCAACGACGCGCTCACGAAATGGTGTACGTATTTACCCGCTACGGCAGTAGAGTGTATCTAGCCACAATGACGATGCGGGGTGCATTTGCTACGCTTGGCTAGCGGTAGGGCTCTTGAGGGATAGCACCATACGTGTCGTGGTTCCTATAAAAAGGCATGAATGCAAACAATTGCATCCATCGGTTGTACAACTCCTCGTGGTGTTGCCAACTTCGTGGATCGTCAACAGACATTGATCTACATTCCGCATGATACGTACAGAATCCACATGTCAGCTCCAACCATCGGAATTTGGTAGATCTTGGATTGTAGCACGCCCTGAATGTTGAAATACATGAACTGCCACTTGCTGTACCAAGCTATCAGAGATGTCAAAATCCCGCCCTACTCTACCGAATAGATTTGAAATACCCAATGATCAGCCCATTTTCCAGCAGAGGGGAAGGTGAATCTGCTAATCAAGAAGGGACGCCTTCCGGGCAGTATCGCTTGAATAGCAAGGTGTCTTCTCTTCCATGAGTCCGAACATATTATGAATATCGAGCTCTGCATACCCGCCGTAGTATGTCGCACTGGTCGCCAGGGTGTGTTGACTAAGGGCATCGAACCCTGTCATCGAAATTTCCAAGTCACGTCGAAACGGTAGTATGTAGCGGACGAGTCTTACCATTATGAATAGCATATGGCGGACTGTCTAAATTGACGCTTTGCTCGCCATCTGCACCGATGCCACGTTTTTATACCACGGTCATAGCCGTTGTGTTTGCTGCGCATGAATACGTGGAGATTCCATTGACAGTCATGTTCCCGCTGGGTCCCCAGATAGCGTCATTGTAGCTTCGCGAAAGACTGCAAGTTAAAAACCATCCAGTGCTTCAGCTCAAAACTCTAAACTGTCATACCATTCAGGATATCTAGTAATGACCGTGCCGGCCATGCTCAGTGGAGCGATGGCAGAGTAGTTCCCGTCAGTATCACTTCTCAATATGCTATCAGTTCAAACTAAATGAGAGTAAATGTTCGCCTAACCGGGAGTAGCTACAAAATGAGCTTGGCTCATTCATTTCCAGCCAGACGTCGGGGAATTCAATGCCAATATCTGACCAGTTTCTGAAACCATCAGTCCATAGAGGATGTTTTCGCTGAACGAGTCTGCGAAAACCTGAAGAATGTCACGTGATTAGTGGAAGAGACGAAGTCCAGGATGATCCGACGGTGTACCCAGGCATGTATAGAGACCCATCCTGATTTTTAATCCACACAACTCCGAGTTTAGCGAGAAAGCACATAACCTGTCCTATTGCTATCCTGTTTCATGCACGTCCCATTGCTGCACTCTCTTCTACAAATCCATTCCAAGCCCATCCCGTCGCTATGCATCTCCTTCTCTCCAAGTCCTTTCACACCAATCCCACCACCTCTGTCCCTCTACAAATCTAACACCTTTCGTGTTCGTTGCGCAAATTGTTGCACTGGCCGCATAGTCATAATTTTCGAGTCCCGTGCCCTATGTAACTACTAACGTTCCGCCCTTCTGCTACAATGCCAGCGCTCATCCATCGACACCCCACCTTGCTACATTCTAAGAAGCGCACCATCATTCCACTATCAGTATCTTGCATCATTTTAGTCAATGCCATGACCCATCTGAGTCCGCTTCACCGCCGTCTGAGCCCCCTTCGCTGCCTATCAAGTCAAACGCTTCGCCGTCAATCAAGTCCAGTCTATCACATCCATTTCACTGTTATCCAAGCTCACCGCCGTCAATAAACGTTTTAAAGAATTTATTCAATGCTGGTTTTGTCGGAGCTTGACGCTCTTCCAGTGCGTTTACTGTGACTTTCGTGGGAGACTTCATGATTTCCGAGAATACGATATTCTCTCCGTCGGTCGTTCCCGGGGGGGTTTGCCTTCCTCTCTACGGGACCGGTCGATTCACAGCGCAGCTGGATGCAGAACGAGGTTATCCAGTTTGCTGCTGGAATGCAGATTTCTGGATTCAAGAGTGTCATTGGGACAATGGGCGACGTGGATGACTCCAAGGCATGCGAAATCATCGATAAGTTCTATAAAGCTTTCTTTCGTCCTGACACACTAGATTGTACTCTGGCTGCACAAGCGTTGCATGATGCCCTCAAGGATGTGGCTAGGGACGGGCCACCTCTTAGGCAAAAAATTGCTTCTGCACATTTTGGCCTATAGGATTCGGATGATATGTATACCATAGTCCTCGCTTTCCATCTTTGCAAGTGATGATATTATTAGTATATCTCGTACATTCCCCAGATTCGAGCGCTGCGTGGTACAGAATAATTACATATATAACCCTCAATACTCGAGTTGGATCGCGACGCTGTCGGCACAAAAAGAAGGATAGCAGAAGACCTGCCGAAGACGTAGAAAGAACCGCAAAATAAATGCCAATGCATCGATACACGGAATTCACCGCTGCGAGGAACATCATCCAAATCTATTAATCATCTCCCTGCAGTCTTCCTTTTGTACTTACTCGCTTTACCTAACGGGCGAAGCGAGGGAGTACGAGTTATCACGACACAAACGAAAGATACACATACTGACACACTACGATACGAAAAAGCATATGACGAAAATGTCCAGCATAAGAATGACCCCAAGGGACCAACTCTGATGCCCATAAAATAAAATAAATAAAAAAACATACATGAGCAGAAAACCACACTCTGACCACGTAAGTGTAGACACCAAACGTTAAAACAACAGTATGAAAATGTCGGCAAGTAATTCTAGCGTATCTGCCCGGAAAGTAACTTAAGGACGGCGGAAATGTAAAAGCCTTCGGACCTTGTGATCCAAGTAAGTTGCTAGAGTAGACACAACTCCAAAAAGACTTACAGTAGCTCTAACAGTAGCCCAAAATCCTGCACGTTCGCGGGGCGTTTCTGTTGATGGGGGCTGGGTAAGGCTGATTGTAGTAGGTGCCTACGACATCACGAAAGTAATCAGTGGAGGGAGACCAGGCTAGGTAGGCAGCACTAACCTGTGAGTATCCTTCAGCCATACCCCGGAGTGACTTTTCAATATTGGCCACTAGTGGTTCACGACGGTAATGCGTGGTTTCATTAGTCCCGTTCGGGGCGACAGATCGTTCACGTGGCATCCAAAAATGTCTGCGGCCGGTCGCGGTCGAGACGACAGTTTCATGTGATGGACGCATGGGGGCAACTATTTGTTGCAGAATATTTCGAGTTTTCTTGACCAGCAGGCTGGGACCACTCTGCGATTGAAAGTGATATTCAAGAAGATCGCCATTCTGACAAAGGAGATTTTAGCGCTGATTTAGTGGGACGAAAAGACAAACATACTCTGAAAAAATCCTCCCTGTATGAATTGTCGTCATATTCCGGATGAGTGGGATCACTCTATGCAACGCTGAGTCAGTTCCAGAGAGCATTCGACGGGTTGAATCCTTACATGACCATTGTGACCAATGTCAACAATTTCATTCTGCCAAGAGAACATGAGCGTAAGAATTAATTTCAGTAAATTCCAGCACTTACAAATTCTGAGCTGATTCCCCCGATATTCCAGGTGTAAACTTTACCCCTTTCAGTACCAGCAACCATAGTGCTTTCATCCTCGGAAAGCGCAATACAGTTCGGTTCGTCGCCTTTGGGCAACTCGAATGAGGCGGTGAGGGCCTCACAGTTTGTTAGGCTCCTTAAGTGTATATGGTTGTAGGATGCGATTGCAACAAAATGTTCTGAGACTGCAATACTACTGACCGCGGCGGAATCCGGTGTGGTTATTCTGGACACTGCCTTCAGTACATTCTGCTCCGAATTGCTAATATCCCATATTCGAGCAACATGATCAATAGACCCTGAGATGAGTATATCACCCTTGATCAAGGCAACCGAAGAAACGCTCATGGCATGATCGCATAGCTTTACTTGTAGAAGCCCTGTTCCAGCATCCCAAATTTTGATCGTAGAGTCACGTCCGCCAGTAGCAAGCTTGGTCCCCATTGGACAGTATGCGATGGTGTGCACAGCATTCTGTTCCGCCAAGATGGGTCCGAGGAAAGGCTTCCCTGTTGGTGAATCGGGGAGAGCATTCCAGATTATGAAGGTGTCGTCTTCTGAACACGACGCAATGCGAGTCCCGTCTGGAGACCATGTTACGGACCAAACCTTATCGCTGTGCAACTTCCAAGGACCAGAGAAATTATGTCCAGACACTACATCCCAGAGCTGGAGATCACCGTCGCGACCTCCGGTAACAACATATTTTCTGTCGTGAGATACTGCAACAGACATGGCGCCCTTGTGATGCCAACGGCGTTCTTGTTTCTTTGATCTGAATTCCCAAACGATGACGGAATTGTCATCGGAAACGCTAACCACGTGTTCGTTGCCTAAAGGGGCGACGCACCACACCCTTTTGGAATGACCATCAAGTAAATTTGTTTGGAGAGAGTGTTTTGTTGATGGTGAATCAAGAGAAGCGTTATCGTAAGGGGTTGCTGCGGACATAGTAGATTACTGTAGAGAATGTGAGCAAAGCAGGGTACATGTAAGTGTGTGAATGTAAATACAGTACCTGTAGAGACAAGGGCAACCTGGGAGGACTACGAAAGAAGTTAGGGAGAATAAGTGCTGCAACAAATGTATATGTACATGGAAGATACTAGCTCGGTAGCGCAATATGCGTTATCCACAAGCATCATGGCGGCCCAAGAACGTATGGAAGGCACAAAAATTGACACAGCTTACGGTCCAGACGGGAATATCGATGTATATGCATGGCTATGTCGTGTTTAGTTGGCATTCTAGAAAATTAAGTGAACTTCAAGCAGAGCTTGTCAAATTCCTTTTAGAACGGCAGATCACTAACTCAGGATCACACCTTTTCTAAAAAAAAAATTGAGCAGGAATTGTTAAGATAGTAAAATGATTGAACACCTGTATGAAACTCGATGCAAGCATTGTGTCAGAGCATGAACGCTTCAAATCCTCACTGCCGAAGTCGATGCTCTCGGGAGGAGAATCGCGACGGACGAAAAGAAGGATCGAAACGAGTCCATAAAAGAGATAAATTAGAATGAAACCAAATGAGTAGTATCACATTTGGATTTCGGCGATTGAAGTTTAGCGGCACCGAGCTCGACACTTAGTGATACTGCGCAGGCTCGGTAAACCGGCACATTTCATATGTTTTTGTTGCATAGTTTCAGTTTTTGTACACTACGGGTTTCTCTCTGTTTTCAGCAACTGGCGCATAATTTAATACATACCTCATTGAGAGTCGAAAGGTACGAAAATTGTAATGATGAACGAATTATGTAAGCTTGTGTGATGATAGTCATCTGAATCAATGCTGAACGATTCCGAGCACAGAAATGAGCAGTCTGAGCGAACACAATTTTAAAAGCAAATGAGCACGAAGTAAGTAAATGTAATATCAATGAGTTTTCAGAGCAGTCACTTGGGTGGCAGGGACTCGGGAACACACTGCGACAGTGTCCATGGTATTTCTTCACAGCATGCTGCTTTTATTCCATTGAGCCCTTTAAAATTCTGGTAAACATCAATGAATCTGGCAGATCTGATGCAGAATCTGTTATTTTTTGGTCAGAAGTTTGATCAGTAGTCTGTTCAGAAAAGAGTCATACCGGCGTATTTTCAATACCGGTACGGCATTTAGTGAGTCATGATAACATTCTTCGCGAGTGCAGCTTCTGCTGAAGAGCTGTCCTACATCCGGTATATGCGTTTTGCAAAACCCCAGCACTGCTCAATACAATTGAGCTCGCAATGGGGTTTCGGTGAGAAAATCACGTCGAAGCCTCGTGCAAGACATGAGGCTTCTGGTACTGATTCCACATTGACAAACTCAGGCTGGCAGTGTATTAGCCTGCGGCAGCAGCGGTTGTCCTTCCTACCGGACATTTTGGGTCCTTACGCTGAGCTTTGACATTGGGTGCGTCTGTATACACATGCTCGACGAGAATCAGTGTTATTCCTTTCAACCACCCAGCTTTCTCATGACCCTGGAGGAAATAATGAGTTTCTGCATGGCTGGTCAGTCTGCAGCTCACATCTTCGTCAGAAACTGACTCGAGTTTTTGTCTCTTAGATGTCCTCCACGCTTTAAGGCTTTGTCCACGACGCTTTCGCCACCGGGGTATATCGACCATGGTCTCGCTGCCGTCTCAGCTTCAGAGTGTATTTGAGTGGTCGCACTCTGACATTACACTTTTACTTCGCTAGCAGATTCAGTAAAACAACAAGTTATAGCTGTTTGCAAAACTAATGAGAATCGTATAACTTCTGTTGCGCGCGCGACAAAAGGGAAATCACTGAAAAATAGGTGAGATGAGAAATAACTGCAACCATGCAAACTGAAGTTTTGTGCAGTGGCAAAGGTATGGGTATGGTAGTATCCGCCGTGGGGATAAGTGCATCATAGGTTGGGAACACGATGATTGAATGCCATAGAGAGCATTATGCGGCCTAGCCGAGAACGCAAGTAACGATGGAAGGCGACTTCAATCTATCTGCCAAGTGAGCAGGTGACAGATGTGGAAACTGACGGTTTGGACGCAAACTAAAACAACCGGATGCTGCACAGTCGGCTTATTTGGACCAAGCAAAGGTTCGAAAGAAAGAAAAGTTATCAAGTATTTGCTTTCAAGTCTAGAAGTAATGACTTGCGTTCTTGAGCGGCGAAAGCCACAGGAACCCATTAGTCTCTATATTTGGTCTTCATCAATTCTCCTCGTCAATCAAGAACGTTGACACCGCAATGTCCATTTGTCAACAGATATCTAATATCATTGATATGCTAGAGTGACTTGTCCATTAAGAGAGATAGATGCATTTGATACCACCAGTTTTTCAGTGCCCTCCTCATAAGTCCATCCTTTCACCGTCTGTCCTTGAAGGGTGACCTGGCCAGGCTCCCGCAACCCGAGCACAATAATTGTCTCCAACTTTTGCTCAATCACATATTCCCCCTCGCTCTCAATCTTCAGCATACCCGAGGCAGCTTCGAACGTGAGGCTCCGGCTCGGCCCAGGCGGGAAGCTGATGCCATCGTCCACATATGCAGTGCCGAACGCCGTACCTGCTGCGTTGAGGGATACGAGGAGCGCATAGGGGCCTTCACGGGTCTCGTAGATCGTGTACCCGGGCTCCTGATGCAACAGAATGGCGGAGTTGTCACGGATATGGACATTGATGTGGCTGAGGGGGGCATCGAGCGTTGTATTGCCTCCTGACGTTGCATTCACGACGGCATGAGTGTACCAGTCGCGCCAGATTACGCTGCCTCGCCCAGGGAAGATACCTGTCGGATAGTACGTCAGCGATGGTATCTATTGGTGAGATTTAGACCGTCACCATCAACGGTCGTAGCTCCTGGAGTCAGCACTGGGGTCACCAGAATGTCACTTCCCACGAGCCACTGCCTATCCACGGCGAAGAGTTCGGGCTCATCAGGGAACTCAAAGAATAGCGCCTTGACGGGCGGAAGACCAGCCATAGATGCGTTCGCAAAGAGTGTGTACTTTGTACCAATAATGTCAACGACGTGCTCACGAGATGGTGTACATACTTGCCCAGTACGGCAGTAGAGTGTACCTGGCCGCAATGGCGATGCGGGATGCATTTGCTACGCTTGGCCAGCGGTAAGGCTCTTGAGGGATAGCACCATAGGTGTTGTGGTTCCTATAAAAGGGCATAAATGCAGAGAGTTGCATCCAACGGTTGCACAACTCTTCATCGGTGTTGCCAACTTCGTGGATCGTCAACAGACATTGATCTACATTTCGCATGACACGTACGGAATCCACATGTGTCAGCTCCAACCATCGGAATTTGGTAGATCTGGAATTGTAGCACGCCCTGAATGTTGAAATACATGAACTGCCACTTGCTGTAGTTGTCACCAAGCTATCAGAGACGTCAAAATCCCGTCCCACTCTAGTGAATAGATTCGAAATACCCAGTGACCAGTCCATTTTCCAGCAGAGGGGAAGGTAGATCTGCTAATCAAGAAGGGACGTTTCCCGGGCAGTATCGATTGAATAGCAAGGTGCGTCGTCTTCTCTTCCATGAGTCCGAACATGTTATGAACGTCGAGTTCTGCATACCCGCCGTAGTGTGTCGCATTGGTCGCTATGGTGTGTTGACTAAGGGCACCAAACCCTGTCATTGAGTTTTTCAAGTCACATCGAAACGGTGGTATGTGGCGGACGAATCTTACCATTATGAATAGCATATGGCGGACTGTCTAAACTGACGCGTTGCTCGCCACCTGCACCGACGCCACGCTTGTCTATCTCGGTCATGGCCATTGGGTTTGATGCGCATGAATACGTGGAGGTTCCGTTGATAGTCATGTTCCCGCTGGGCCCCCAGATTGTGTCGTTGTAGCTTCGTGAGGGGTTGCACGTTAGAACCTTCCAATGCTTCAGCTCAAAACTCAAAACTGTCATACCATTCAGGATATCCAGTAATGACCGTGCCGACCATACTCAGAGGAGCGAGGGCAGAGTAGTTCGCGCCAGTACCACTTCTCAATATCAGTTCCAACCAAAATGAGAGAAAATGCTCGCCTTACCAGGAGTAGCTACAAAATGAGCTTGGCTCATTCATGTCCAGCCAAATACCGGAGAACTCAACGCCCATATCAGACCAATTTTTGAGACCACCAGTCCATACAGAGAGGATGTTTTCGCTGAACCAGTCTGCGAAAACCTGACAAATGTCAAGTGATTAGTAGAAGAAAATACATACTGAAATCAAGGATGATCGACGGTGTACCCAGGCCAAACTTGACCCATGTATAGAGACCCATCTGGGTTTTTGATCCACACATCTCTGCGAAGCATTCATCGCTCCAATCTATTAGCTGGACGCAAGGACTCACTCTTCGACGCCTCGTGTGAAAGGGTCGTACTACATTAATATAAGTTACGGTACATCTGTATACAGAATGTCAAAAACTTACTACGTCAGTTGAATTCACTGTGACAGCAATGCCAGCGTCGACAATGGGGATATCTGATGACCCATTTGATCCAATCTGTCGGCAAAAGAGGACAAGCACACTTACAATGTTGATGATTCGCAGCCTTTCACACAAGTCAGAACGAACCACGTCCTGGGAAGAGATACTCACCAACTCTTGGATGAATGCACGGAGTTCTTCTGCGGGGAAACTCACTGGGTCAGTGGTGAAGTCACGGTAGGCGTGGTACAAGTCAATGTCGTTCCATTGAACTGCAGCGACGAGTGAGAATAATGACCAATGAATCCTGCCAATGGATTTCCAAACCTTCGAGGGGAACACCTGCCGCACGCATCTGCGCAACGTTCTCTTTGTCATCACTGAGATTGTGGTACCCCCATCTGTGTGCGCACTATATTAGTCTCCTCTATGCCCGATTACATTGTAATGTGTCACCTGCAAAGGTGAAACCCGAAGCCCCATGCTGGCTGCCACATAGGGTATCCGATGACAGAACCATACTGAGCAATGACTTCTGCATCCGTGGGACCGGAGAAGAAGTAAAAGTCAAGGATACCACCAATCATACGGTACTCAATCAATGATACTCTAGAGTTTGGGGGAGTCTGCAGGAGGATGTCTGCACCCGCAGCGCTGGATTACTATCAACGCACGAAATCAGACCCAATTGCTTTGTTCCATACCTGAGTAGAAGAACACCGGAGGAAGAGGCCTTTCCAGTAGTCGCATTATATCTATGTTCAAGGTAGATTGGATGGGAGCCATACCTAAAAATAAAAAGCTTGTCTATCGCTGTACTTTAGAGAATGTTCTAATCATGCGACTTACATATTCTGATCAATGGGATCCTGGATGTCGCGACTCCAATGCGTCTGAATGGTACCGATGCCCCCATCTGTTCCTATGTCGCGTCTAAATCCACTGCTGGCAATTACTTCTCCCAGTCCATAAATGTTGGTGCCGTACGGCAGAGCAGAAGCAACCTGGCAACCATAAGCATGATTTGTTGTGGTGATCACGAATACAGACCTGGAGGTATTGATCTTCAAATACAAGAGGGAAACCATCGAATGCTGTGCTTGGGTCAGATGCATTGAAAGGTGGAATGGGAGTGGGTGGAAGCGATGAGGCTCTCGTGTCAAACAATGGCATTGCGTCCGGGTCGGAGCGTCTCGAGATCCAAAACGCGAAAGGTGTTGCATCGTAGTTGAATATAAGGTCAGAGTCACAACTGTAAGAGATAGTTGGCGGAGTAGGGAGTTCAATCACCGAGTCGGGAATTGTGAATTGTTGGTTGTCACTGTCATAAATTTTGACGTGTAACCTAATAAGACTGGCGGTTAGCTTTGCACACACAGGACTCGGCAAGCAATGTACGTGGACAGTGACTGGTAAGTGACTTCGATAGTGAGGTCTGATATGTCTAGACCAAATGCATTGCATGCTGGACCAGCGAGTGTGAGCTGTGCAGTGAGACCGATATCAGACTCTCGTAATGATCTTAAAATGTATCCTAAACCTATGGTCAATGCCAAGTTCCAAGATACTGTTGTTCAATCCAACCTGGACAATCTGTGACATTCATTGAGTACGTCGTTGCAGTTCTAGATGCATAAGAAGTGAGCGTGTTTCCTGATGCGGCACGTTGAATATTAGGCGAAACACCTCCCAAGACTGTAGGCGCTAGGGCGGACAGAGCACCCAATAGCAGAGGGAGCATGATGTCGACCTGATGGAAAAAGTGCCTGTAGGTAAGGAAGATCTGGTCGGCTCGCATTTATATTACTACTAGCCTACCCTTTCCCAAGCAGGCGAAAAGAACTACCAGATGAAAATAAAAATAATCAGTGACGTACAGAAGGCATGCATTTGTGAGTGCCTGTTCATCGTACTAGGGGAAAGAACGGGTTTAAAATCAGAGGACAATGAAAGTACCAGACACTTTGGAGCTAGTGGGAGTCAAAGTTTCAGTGATTATCGAGTGAAGAACTGATAGGAGAATATCTTGACCTCTTCAAGTTGCGCAAGTGAGGTAGGAGTTTGGATAGCACCTATTGACGTCCTGCATGACATGTTCCCTCTACTACATGTTGTTCCTCGGCCGTAGGTAACTTTGGGAGTATGTGTTCTGCCTGTACCCTCGGGGAATTTTTATTCTAGCCCCCGTAGTCACTCGGCTCCTCGCCTTGGGTTCACGACATCTTCATCCAAACCGACTACTACCCAGGATTATATGATGCCCTCATGTTCTTCCGTGGCGATCTCACAGGCCAGGACGTATGAGAAGTTGTCGGCACGTATCACAAGGGAGAGAGAAAGAGAGGTTTATAGCGTTTTGGGGATATGAATTAAAGTGCGTCACATGCAGTGGGTTTTGTGAGTGGGTCAGCCTCCCATTAGATAGACCACGGCCTTCTCTACTTGGGGTTGGTTGCGGGTTTCGTTCGTGGTTGGACGTGGTCGACTTTCACATCCATATCTAATCCTCGCTTACCATCGCGTATTCAGGTTCTTCCTCGAGTGTAGGATGACGATGGATAGGGATTGGTCTCCGTTGCCGTCTTGCCATACGAGGTACTGAACCTGTTCATTATGCATGCCCCACTGCTATATCGTGCTTGTCACATCATGTCACAACTACATAGGCCTCGTGCATCATTCCAAAGAATACATTCGACGTTCTCGCTAGTATACAAGCACGCTCAATTCGCACTGCCGAGCTTCATAGCAATCCGCCTGCCACGTATCATCCCATCCCATCGTACGAATACAAACTATCCAGCTTGGCAGCATACATCGCAAACCGCCTCATATCCTGCGCATCATCCCACTTTGCGAGGACCTCGCCCAACCCGGGACGTGCTCTTACGATGTCGTTTCTGATAGCTTGTGCATACGAAAGTTCGTCTCGTCCTAAAAAGTGGAAATTGACTAGATTGGAAGGATTATCGGTCTCTGCGCGTTCTGCAGCGAGCGCGTCTAGTCGTGTGCGCTCGTAATGGAGTCTTTCTTCGGCCGATGCGGGTATGGGTATAGCTTCGGACCATGCGAGCGCAAGCCAGGTGCTGGTGAGATCTGCGAGTAGGAAAGGTATGAATGATATAGTTGCGCCTATGAATGCGAGTGTGGGATTGTGTGCATAGAGGATTTGGAGGTGAAGTGAGGGGATGCGCGATGGTGTTATGGTGCGTGATGTGAGAGGTGTGAGTGTGAGAGAATTGGGGTGAAGGACTTGGATGTAGGGTACGTGGGGGTAGTAGCCTGTCCCAAATAACACGGTATCGATGTCTTCTATTGTACTTCCGTCCTGAATGTGTGCGGTGATCTTATTCTCGTCATTGGTGCCGGTGCTGTAACGAGTTATGGCGCCTATATCTTGGATACGAGCGTCTGGTAAGGAGGGGAATATGGAGACCCGGCGAGCGGATCTGTATACCGGTAAGCGAGCTATTGGCGCGAGCTGAGATGCCATCTCATTCGCAGAGTTTGCGTTTCCGATGACAAGGACACGCTAGGGATGTAGGATCATGTGTAAGTATAGGCTGTGGTATAATTGGAAGAGGGTTGTAGCACCTTTCCCTTGTAACCTTCGTGCGGACCTGCCCAGGTAATCGAATGACGGAATTTACTTGGTTGTCGTCGCTGCAGTTCCTGGAGACCTTGTACATCGGGAAAATAGGGGTTGTCGTACCACACGGTTGTGATCACCACCGCATCCCAAGTTTCTTCTAGTTCCACTCCACCGCCATTACTCCAGTCTTTTATGCGAACCCTCCACCCACCACCATCCTGTACCTCTTCTACTCCAATGACCTCGTGACTCAAACGAATGTGCCCGCTCTTAATGAACGGCAGTGCGAATGCTTTGATATAAGCGTTCGTCTCTGCCGAGGTAGGGAATGGATTTGGAGATGGAACAGGAAATGGGTGCTCTGAGAACGAGAGAAATTCGGGTAGGACGTTGCCTATGAGCCCAGGGTATGCAGGTGTCGACCATCGCGGGCGATGATCTTCTGCAGGAACATGATTTTGATACCTGCACTGGGTTATGGTCCAATCAGTTTGTGTGACTAGAGGGTGACGCACCAGACGCCCCCGGTGTCGTCTTGTCTTTCGACGAGTTGTACTTGGCTGAAGGTTCCACGATGGAGACAGTTGCGCAACGTCACCAGTCCACAAGGTCCTCCGCCGATGATGAGTACTCTCTTCGGTTGGGGGGTCATCGGAACAACTAGCCTCTTCGAATCCGAGGAAATGATTCAATCCAGGGGTGGATACATACGTTTGTAATACATCACTCCATAATATAAGTCGGCGAGATCAACCCCTGAGACTACAGTTACGTACAGTAACTTTCAACATCCAAATAACTTATCAAACCATGTATTGTGCCGATTCGAGGCAGGAGAATAACTCTTCCAAGGAACCTTCCCCCCACGAAAGTGCCCAGGAATATCCAGCTCAGACTCGTCGTCAGCTGTAACGTACGACTCTGGGTTATCTCCGCGCTCCACCCGGCGAACCGTTTTCTCTTTCATGAGGGAGGTGGCAAGCGATGAAAAGGCTATCTTCCCCTTTGTACTGGACTCACTGGTACCGGTCAAAGACATATCAGGGGAACTGGAAACACCCCCCTTACCCAACTGGTCCCCTTTTTCATCTGGCCCTATGACTTTTACATTCTCGTTTGACCCAGGGTCAATCCCTCCTAATGACAGTGTCGCTTTGATCTGATCGCACAGGTCGTCGGTCTCGCCGTCTGCCGCGTCCTCAGTCTCACCGTCGTCCTCGGCTTGTACATCGTCGTTCATGTGATCTTCTCCCCATCCCCCACTGCCGGTACTTGAGGCAGTACTTGGCCGCCTGCCGAGGCGGTTAATGACGCGTGCTGACATGATGGCGGTGCGCCATCTCTTGCGGGGATCGAAGTTATCCCTGAGGCCAGAGATAACATCGAATTCAGTAGAAGCTTTGTGCGTTGTCAACCACTATTAAGACCGTTAGCAGAGGTTTTAAGATGGGCGCCGGGTGTCGCTTACGTGACTGTCCAGAGCTTGCTGCGCTGTGGGTCGTTGCGACGGATCGGGATTCAACAGAAGTTTAATAAATATTTTTGCTGAACGACGGATCAGTTGTGTGTCCGCTGATATCGACTCATTCAACAACGCACCTGAGTCAGAGACCTTGCTCCAGTATCGCTCGTGAAACTCAATTCTGGCCTCTGTGGTTTCCCGAATCATCTCTTGGGTGTCCTCTCCCCGGAACGGCGAGTAGCCGCAGAGGAGAACATAAGCGATAATACTGCATGTGAAAGTTAGCGTCTTGTACGAAAGAAAGGCAAATTAGCGCTTACCCCGTTGACCAGATATCCACAGCTTTCCCGTGCCCATTCTTGTTAAGGACTTCAGGAGCAACATAACCAAAGCTTCCTGCAAGAGAATGCAGCTGCTCTTCCGGTGAATGCAGGTGCTTTGCACTTCGAATGAATAAGTCATTAAGACGTTGTAATAAGTAAAGAAGTCACTTGGTGACACTCACATTCCAAAATCAGCGATCACAATATCGCTGTCTGGGTCCTTTGTTCGGTAGAGAATATTCTCGGGTCTACAAATGTAATGAGTCAATTGCCTTCCTCCCTTCAGAATAAGAATATACTTCAAGTCTCTATGCACGATATCGTGCTCATGTAGGTACTTCACTCCAGACAAGATAGACCTAAGGGGAATCGTCAAATTGCATAAACGTAGATATCCGAAAGAAAGAAAAATACCGTACGACCGCAACTGCATCACTCTCAGTAAACTTTCCCCGTTGTAGTACTCGGTCGAAAAGCTCGCCACCAACGGCTAGCTCGAAGGCGAGATAGTACTTTGATCGAGACTCAAACCATTCGTAAAACTTTACCTGTATCAGAAGTAAGGTCAGGCACGCACAAGAAGGTCGACCAGAAGAGACGAACGATATTCGGGTGATCAAGGCCCTTCAGGACGTCCATCTCACCCCACACGGCAGCCTCATTTCCTTTCACTTTCTTCTTTGGAATGACCTTCAAAGCGACCTCTTTTACTATTGAGACATGAGTATTTCCTCCTGGTGACGGTGGTGCGGAAGAGTTGGATGATCGAGAAATAGTCCTCTTCATATGTGGATGAAGAAGAGGAATGGTAGATCGACCAGGCTGTTCGATTGGAGACGTTGGCGGCGTTGCTACCGCCCCTTGGCGCGAAACATCAACTAAGTCAGGAGGGACATGCCATGTCGCTCTCTATAGCGCGTAGATTAGCGCATTGATATAACACCCTCGTAGACGGTAATAGATAATGCCATGGGGCACACTGGATGATGTCTATTCAACTCAGAAAACGTACCATGACTTTCCCAAACGTTCCCGATCCAAGAACTTCGTGAATTTCATACGACTGTTTTTTCATAAAACTGGGAGGTTGAGGAAGTAACGCTTCTTTCAAGGACAAGTGTTTCATGGCGGATATGGCGGGACGATGGGTTGGAAAAGATTGCTCGTTCTGGCAGCTCAAGAGTGGTCGGCGCAAGAGAGGTGTCCTCCAAGCGCTATGGGAGCAGGTGGAAGTGGAGCGTTCAAAGGGTTTGCCTTTCAGGCGTCAGAGCATCGCCACGGGCGCCTCTCAAACAATAGGCATCTGATAATACGAAACCTATACATATTAGAAGATTGCTATGTAGTTACACAAGATTACTATCTGAACACCGAATACAATCAAAAACTCAAACCACATATCGTATTAGCAAATAAATGAAATAAACAATATTTGAAAGACCATCAAACGGTTCGCGAATGAAGGTAAAAATGGAGCCAAAGAGACGTGTACCACGGAGGGTAATTGGCCACACCCCATACTAGGAAGTTGTGGTAGGCATAACGCCAACAGGCCCGGTCTCGGTGGTGGTCTCCGTTGCGGCAGCCGACGTGGCCGATTGGTAACTGCACGGTGGAGACAATAATATCAATGTTGGATCATGCTGAAATACGATTAATACGCACGCAGAACTCGCAGCGTCAGGGTTTGATTGTGTGTCACAAAGAACGCTATCAATGACATGCACAACTCCGTTGGATGTCAAAACGTCTGATCGCACGATGCGCGCAGTGAAGGAGCCACTACTTGTCACAAACGCTCCGGAGGAATTGCTCGTGAGGGCGAGCTGTTCTCCAGAAGCCGAGGTGAAATTATTTCCTTCGAAAAAAGCTGGCGAATAAACAGTCGTGCCATTGATGACCTTCATCGAGAATTAAACCAAGTGCGATGAGCTAGATAAGAAGACGAACATGGTTTCCGAAAAGGGCAGCCAATGCAGTAACATTTGGTAGCAAACCTCCTCCAACTCTACACTGTGTTGTTGAAATCGCAGTATCATTTGGTGCAAAGAGTGTAATACCGCGAGAATTGTCGAGCACATCAAGTTCCGTAGAATTGTCGAGGTTGACAATATGAAGCACGGTAGTAAGGTTGGTGAGATCGTAAGTACTATTGGCGAGTACAATAGACGTCTTTGGAGGTGGTTGAAGAATGGTGTCGATGACGAGAATTTGCAGGTTTTGAAAGGATGTCGTATTGCGAACAAAATGAATAGTGCTGAAGTCCAGTGAGATATAGCTAATGCGTATGAATGAAACACTTTACCCGTTATTGATGATAAATGTACCATTGTTATCCTTTGACCATGCTAAAACCTGCGATTCATTGCCCTCCAGCTGGACAAGGGAAGAATCGTTAAGCAGCGTCCGCCCGATGGTAATATTGGGATACGCCGGGCTTTCGTTGGTAAAATTACCAGACACGACATGATATGCAAAGAGATTTGCGATATCACTTGCATTGCTTGAGAGATTGGCAGGAGCAGACATAACTGCAAAATCAAATCAGCTGGAGTGCGATATTTCCGCGGCATATCCGAGGACTTACAAGCCTGATTGCTCGGTGCAAATACTGTCCAGTTACCTGAAGAGATTGAATGCACCACTTGCTGCCCTTCGGCCGTGCTCTTCAATGAAGCGCCCGCAGAAGCCAGAGATGTGAGGCCGGAACCGTTCAAAGCTTGGATAAGGCCACCCAAAAATTCCTGCCCGAAAACAATGGGGAGAAGAGTGAGAAGAATAAGCGAGAACAGCATGGTTATGATGGATGTTCGAACGAACAAGTGATTTCGAGGTATCATTGAAAATATACCTTGTAATATTTATGACATCATGAAGTGCGCAGCGCTGGAGCAGAGTAGACATGATGACTGTCTCCTATGCTGAGGACGTCACGGTCATTTGTAAGTTCATACTAGTAAACTCTAGATTTATGTCTCTTAACAGAAACGTCTAATGTCCTGTTAATCAGTCTCGACGGGCAAATGGAACGATGTTGGTGAAGCTTGCAATATACCTGCAAAATCACTGATATGATAATATTCATATCGAGGCGTTTTAGCGCAACTTGGAAGACGAAGAAGACGCCATGATGCTCATAGCAAATTAAGCAAGTCATGACTAAGCACAATAATGTAACTCCGCGAATTTGACATCGCCGGGAATACCCATCAAACATTTCATCAGCCTTTTTCATAGCACACAGTCTACAGAACACAAACATGGCTCGTCGACCAGCACCAGCAAACGCAACTCCTGCATTCTTCACAGCTCCTCCACGTCGTCAGCTCGTTGATCCGAACGAGTCTGCCTTCTCTCGTTTCATCCGGGAGCAAATAACCGCTCCAGAAAAATTGCCTGGAAACATCAGCATCTTCACGGGAGTCAGTGTGTTCGCAGCCGGCATATTTGTCGCTAGGACATGGGGAGACATGTTGGTACCTGCATGAGCAGGCGAAGACAAGAAGGTGGAAGAGTTTGACGGTGTTTTCCTGCCTCAAAAAATGGCCTGGTTAGTTGTTTCTGGTGTGGTTGTCCTCCTGTCCTGACTTCTCCACCGTCATCTAGAACGCTGTTGGCACATGCTTTGACTTGTGTATTCCCATCTTGCTTCTTCAGTGATCGCACGTAATAGCTAGTCGCCCATAATATCATCACGGTTCTAGAGGGTTAAATGAGTCGTTCCCAAATGTATATTGCCTTTTACTGTGATTGCATCCAGGTCACCTGAACGCTGGTTCCAGCGGCGTTTGGCTGGCAGATAGCCACGTGCATTGCGACCACTGTTGATTATGGTTTATGAATCTATTCGCCCAGCAAACAACCTTGGACTAACAAGTTTTAAAATAAATGTTTGGGAAACCAAAATAGCATTGCACGTAATAAGTGTTCCACTTTATTGAAATCTGCCGCAAAGAGCAACAACAGACCCATCTAGACGGAAAATCATCACTGATAACTGATCGAAACAGTGGGTGCGTGCATTATCCATAAAACGCGATTCGCCGCACTCTAACTTCGCTTTAGAACAGCTGTGCTCTGTCACATGTGCCACATCATGGTTTCATTGTTTTTTTTATTATATATTTCATTCATCTTACGGAATGAAGCGGAAACGCTCGCTTGTGCCATTCAGTGGAGAACTTGGTTTCCCGCGCTCAGAAGAATGCTGGCCGCCGTCCGACTTGCCAGTTTTTATGAATCCGTGGGGCCCCGGATGCTCTGCTTGCCACGGTTGCCCCTTCCCACTCTGCGGCTCATAGTATCCCTACCCTGTAGCTGGCGCTCCTTACTCACACCAAAACATGGTGGTCTACATCGCCCGTTCTGATCGTTGCATTTTCTTTTACGTTTCTTGAATCCCCCGGGTGTCGGAGAGCACCATTTTTTTTTATTAGCGCTGCTGGGGGTCGCGAGCGTCCCCAGTGAAAATATTTTCTAAACTCGGACGACCCGCGTTATGCAAGGAACCAAGGCCACGGCAAACGCCTTGGAATCACACCCACGCGAGTGCAATTCCGCAGTCCCAGCGAATTCACACCTCAGCCAGGCCTGAATTCTACGCCTGCCATTATCCAGAGAATCACTGTGCCTGCAGGAAGACACTAACGCTGTGCTATCAGGAAGCTAATCGGTCACCTACACATCGTCGACAGGCTCAACCAACACCTTCTGGTCTATTTCGTGCTTCTCGGTCTGTCTAATTCGTACGTTTTCTATACACGGACCAGGCTGCCGCCCACGACGCTGACGTATTTATCAAGTATCGACACTGCTACAATGTCACGAAGGTGGTTAGCATCAGTCATCCGCCAATCAAACCTTTGAGTATTACTGAGTAAAATTGAGGTGTGTGCCATACTATATTCTATACTTCTGCAAATATGTTTGACCTAATGATAGACTTCCTGAGGCTCTGCTATAACCACTCTTTACCCGCGTGGCCGGAACGTCCGTCTTCGACCCGACACTCAGGGCCTTGGCTACCAGGCGCCAGCACACCATGATCCGATGTTAGCGATTTATGCAATTACGGCCGGCGAGAATCATGTATCTTGGCGCCCGCAACCTCGAAACCTTGGTCATATTTTAGGAATAAAATACCTCGGTTTGATCCATGTATTATGTCAAGCCCAGTGTCATGCCTTACTCATTGACCTCGTTGCAGGCACGGCGCGAAACCCAGAGTTTACGGCGGAGCATCTGGCATAGCAATACCATTGAAACCTTGTGGTTCGCGACGTGCTCCACCACGCCTTGCGTGACACCATCAGCTAATCAATACACGGGTCCGCGATGTCCCTGCAAGCAGGATCGTCGTCGAACCTACATATCTTTACCGTATAGAAAATTAACCTATACGTGATGTTGCTTTAATGCTTATGGCATTGGTGATCACTGAAGCAGTGGAAAACTGAGGCGAGAGCGGGAAATCATCAGTCCACTGGTATGCGCCTATCGCATATCCAGACACAGCAAATGATCAGATACTTGACAGTGATGCTACAATGCGGGTAGGAAGAAACCAAAATTGTGCGATATGCGAAGAGGCGCGAGAAATGTCAGGGCAAGAATAGAAACCTGAGTAGTGATGCATGAGGAACTAATATGAAGCACTGAGATGTATGGAACCGCGTCTATACTAAGAGATGAGTGAAAAATATCCGACATTTAACCCACTACTGAGAACGGTCCGTTGCCGATCTAGCGGGAGAAGTTGTGTTCATTGACTGTTGATGTGGGTATGTCGACATTGATGGCAGTGGCGTAGGGGAGATAACGCTCCGGGAGTGTGGCTGGTATTGGTACATAGTTGAACCGCTATTTTGCGCATACCCTGCTTGCATGGTGGAAGCTGGGGAATAATGATGACCGTGATATGCAGCTTCTTGTCTGGATGCCGCTGAGTTCCCCTGAACGTGACCAACATCGCCATATTGGTGAGGAGAGTCGGACATTTGTGATGGGGAGTGCTGGGCCGCATATACAGAGGAGTTGCTCTGATGCGGATAGAATGGAGAGTTTAGCGTTGGAAAACTGTAACCTGAAGCATGGGCTAGCGAGTTGTCCGAAGCCAATGGCTCCGAGGAGTTGGCGTTAACCCATGACGCTGACGATGCCTGAGCTAATTGATACTGACGCTGTCTGTCGTCTACAGAGTGTAAAGATGGCTCTTGACTGCTTTGCGACCAGGATTGAGCAGGTGGGCGTCCTAGATCTTCTCTACTAGGATGGTTGGAGGGATGCTGATGCCATTGCCCCTCGCTTCCAGGCTGGCTTTGGAAGTAAGAGGCAGTCTGTGGATTAGATGCATTGGGCACAAAAGGGGGGTAATAAGGAGTGCTCGTCGGTGCGCGAGATGCGGATGGGGCGGACTGTCCTATGGTTGTATCAGGCTGTGCGCGCTCATGGGGCGACAAGTGCGGAGCTCGTCTGTCACTTCCACCATAAGGATGATATGGCAACGAATCAGACGGTTGGTAGCTCGAGGCTCGCGTCGAAGGAGGGTAGGGAGCATCGTATATGGGCTCTGGCGGTGCACTCGGATATCGAACCTCTGGTCCGCTGCTCTCATATCTATCTTGAGAATCATGGTAGTCTACAGGAGATATCTCGCCATACTCTGGAAGGGGAGACTGATCGTCGACGAAGTCCCCAGAAGCAGGATCTGTGGCCATGACTGAGGAGTCTGGTCTCCGTTTTTTCCTACTGTTGTTCGGTCTCCGTCTGTAGACATAATCCGGATACTTGAGATTGAAGTTGTCCTTGAGTTGTTTGGCTTGATCAAGGTAAAACTGTTTCTCGGACTAAATGGTCTAGATAAGAATCATGGTCGGAGACACAAAGAATAAAGTTTACCAATTCCATAGCGTTCCATTCTCGACTTAATATCTTGCTGACGTCCCCTGTTCGCATTGATTGATTTTCCGCGGAGACTTGGGGTCGTCTCCTGCGGGCAAAAATCATGAATGCATTCATGGGGCGCTTAGGGGTGCCATCTGCATTCAAGGTTTGAGAAGTCAGGGAATTGTTCGAATCGTCTGAAGTTGTTTGAGTGAGGTGCATGAGGGTGAAAACAGAAATAATAACTGACCATCGATGTCTGTGTCCATCTTGTTTGGATCCGGATATGTGAGGTAGTAGCTCGCAGCGTCATCTTCCGAACCTGAAACAGACCCCTGGTCGTCGACTCTTACTCCTCTCAAGCTGGCATTGAAAGGGTCGGCATGTTCCGCTATGTTTGAATGCCTTCCATCTCGAGTGAAGCGGTTCATGTTAACGACCAGCGAAGAGGCGTAGAAGGTTTCAAGCTCAAGTTCGGAGAATGTTAAAGAGTGACAAAATCCCGCAAGTGCAGTGATCGGTTCCAGGAGGTATTAAAACTGGACTGAGACTTGTAATCAGGGACCTTCTGTTCGCTCGTGTTACAAGGCGTTTTGAAGAGGTTTGTTGACGTACTGAAATCAAAGAATAACGCATGGCAAAGTGAACCGCAACAGGCAGAATCATTAAGATCATAAAAGTAGAGTGAACCTTCAAGTTAGTTCCGTCAGGATTCGCGGAGCTGGTAGCTCGGCTGTGACACCGGTTCGCCAATACCATTGAGACCGAACACTCGCTGGGGATGTGATGCACCTTGCCATCATGATCAACTATTTCTCCGTTTCGAAGGAACCAAAGATTCGTTGGTTGGGCGAAAATCTAGATCTGGCACTCTTCCGAGTCTAGTCCAGTCAACAAAACCTTGCATGCCCCTTCAGGCTAGACCATGTGCAAACTGAAGTCCCTTTTTCCAAAGCGCTCAATCCCCCAAAAGCAGACTCGCATGTTACCGATGCTTGTCCAGAGATGGCTATACTAAACCGCCGAAAAACTCTCTTTCCGAACGCCCTGAGCCACCCGCACCGACTTGTTAACCTAGGTTAGTCCACTAAAATTTTATTGCTCTTGTTCTGATTTTTCTGTTACACGCCGAGGGCTCTTTTCACTTTGCTTTCGGCGGAGATTGCTGAGAAATAATTTCACACTACGCGCGGGACGCATGTTCACAGGTTAAAAACTTGTACCATCGCCACTGTGAGACTCGGTCCCGTGTCGCCGGCCGGTCTTTACTAGTAAGCACTTTTCACCATTGGACTAGGATATGAACTTTCCATTATCGACTCGGCTTTTTCCGCTCCCTCTTAGTCCGCTTCTCGTTCTTGCTTCCTCTCCTTGCACGCTGCATCCTTCCAGCTTAACTTGTCACTATGAACCCTATGTTCAGGGTGCACCCTAATTGCAGCATTGCCTGTTGAAAGTGCGAGATATTATGTACTATTAGACGCTCAACCAGGGAGGTTGCTCACGCCCCGATCCTGTTATCTTCCTATTCTGGAAGCTGCCTTCCTTTTTTGGAATAAGGCCAAGGAACATGCCGTTTACTGCAACGTAACAGCGAGCTTGACACAAAGACATATCTACTGAAGCCCTGGCATTCACGTCGACATCTCGAAGGTTCGAAGCAAACATGTAATAAGACACGGCATGCTCCTTGCACAATCAAATCTACTGGCACTCAAGACGAGCGGCCGCTACAGTTGGATCAGTGACTAGATCTTGAACCTGATTGGCATTCCCCGACAATCAACTTCACGGGAGTACTTTATTGGCATATTCCGCATTCTCGCGTCGTCTGACGATCTTATTCAGATCATAGTTAAGCAACCGCTGATCTGCATGAAGACTTTGGCAAATTTGAAATAGCGAAACCATTTCTCATGCGGTGCCTCGGACGACTAGGCTTCCGTCACTTGCCAGGTTGACAATGACTAGCTCAACAGTCCTGAATTGTTGGTTGCGGTGCACAAAAAAACCCACTTTCAGGTCGGGGTCCAACTTTCGTGGATGAATTCACGACTTCGCAGTCGTTCATTAATATCGCTTCTCAACAAGAGAAGATCGATGATCTCCACAACAAGCTATAATGTGCCTGACCTAGAGTACCGGAAAGTAATCATCCTATATAGCTACTCAAATACTCACTTATCACAGCGGCAATTTTGCATCGTAGAGATCACGGTAGAGTGAAAATCGTATTGATAATGGACCGTACGCTCCTGAAAACCTAATAACCTATGCCAGTACTATTATTGTCTCGATGCCGGCAATCTCTATTGAATGGTAGGAAGTCCGAGGAATGGATATATGTATGTCTCGGGGAAGAGTAAACTATCGTGTCTACTTCTTGAGGCACCGCGATCTCCGCTCTCTGGTCGCTGACTACGTTCTTGTAGCTCTCGAGTCATAGGAAAACACGATGCTTGATGAGTCAATGCCAAAAGAACCCGATGATCGCCTCGCCAAAGAGCACATCGTCCCACTATTGGGGGCTTTAGCCCAAGTGGGGACAAGGTGACCGCTAGCAAATCAGTGACGAAGTGCCCACACTTTGTCTTATCCTGAGGACAACAACTTGGCTACGTTGATTATTTACTATGGATGGATGTGAAGTACGATCCGGCATTTTAAATTCGTACAGAATCGTCGGGCCGCTGCATGGATGACTACCCATAACGACATATTTTATGACAGACGAGCGGAGAGCGGGGGAACAAATGCTCAATTTATGGCCATGAACAACAAAGACCAATGTAATCACTCCACGTAGTCGTTGCATTATCTTGCATCATTTGGGTGAAGCATAGAGTTCATACCATGAAATTCTTGCGAAGAAAAGAGTAATATTTATGGTCGGCCGAAAATATGGATACGGTCTGGGCTTCAGAGCAGCGAAATCGAGGTTGAAATCAACGTGATTGTACCATGTGATACATCAGCGATGATATCATGCAAAGCGTGTCAAAGGATTGATAACAAAAGAAGGGGCGCACAGAATAAGGAAAGTGTCAAGGTTTTTAAGTGCAAAACACAAATCGATCAGGTCGGACCTTTGATGGACAAATTTTGGGGGGGCGTGGCTCCTTTGGTACAGCCCTTGTGGAGGGAAAAGCCGTTATGCCCCATGCAAGAAGAATTCTGTCAGGGATCGAGCCGTTGGAAATCATCGGAAAGTAGGCGAGAATATGAGATGTGCGCACACCTGAGTAGTAGACTTCCTTATTTGAAGTTACAAGCCTGGGTTTGCTATGTTGAAGTAAGTGGTTTTGAGCCAAATCACCGTCGGGTTCTCCCATCCCTAGGGAGACCCTTTAGTCGACAAGGCTTATAATCTGATCTTGGCATCGTGCCATAAAAGACGTTTCACTGGGGGAACAGGGCAATGTGTCCTCTGGAATAAATCTGAACACACCATGAGGAATGACAGAATTTTGCAAAGCTGAGCCACTTGAAATCATGGTGAACATATTTTGAACACATTGTGAAAAACGAAATCTGATTGGCTGATCAACATTTGTTCAGAATGAAAGCAAGATTTTTCGCCAAATTTCAAGGTGGTCCCAGTTTGCCTTCAATCACGGTGTACTTAAAATTTGACTCTCTGGAAAATAGGCCCTTGTCCCCAGTGTTTCTGCGCGACGGCATTCCGACCTGGAGGGAAAAAGAACCTCTCGGTAGAGTCGAGCACACTTGCAGTTATGAACTCGATCCATGTATATCGCTACGGTCTTTTACTCAGTCTCAATTACCGCGAAGAGAAAGGAGTAGCACACCCAAATGCCTGAGCTCCCGCGGAGGAAAGTTAATCCATGCCACCAACCACCCAAGAACAGCGTGACAACGTCACGAGTACTGCAAGTCTTGTCATCATGAAGACGCCTTGGAAGAGTGTACCATTCACCATGCAGTCATTCGTGAAACCCGAAGGAAGAGTGGATCTCTTATCTCTCCTCGCTGAACTCTATCAAGGAAGACCAGTTATGAGATTAACAGCGTTAACTGTTCTTATTGACTCGGAGAAGACTTACATGCTGCTGCACTACTGAACTTCGTACATTATGTTCGAGCACCACATGCAGCTGGGCAGGTCTCAAAGTGTACACGCACCCGGGCTTTGAGAATCAGATCGCTACCGAAATAGAAGCTAATGACGTCGGGTGTGCACGTGAGGTCCGGAGCACCTTCTGGTGCCAGTAAATTCTTATGTAACATACTCTTAACCGAACAACACAAATTTGCGTCTTTAAGTTTCAGACGTCGAGGTGAGTGCTGAGTGCCGCGGCTAGCTGTATGGAGATACAAACTCGTTATAAAGTCTGCTTCCATAGCTTCGAGCTTCGAACTATTCGCTCAAACGGAATAAGCGAAACCACGATCGTGCCCGCTGCGAATCATGAAGGATCGCATACAGGATGCAAGTGAGTAAAATCTTTAGTTCTTGAAGAACTCTCATTATGAGGGTGCAATTCTTTGTAGACTTTCCGAAGACGGCGGATGGTCGAATGTACCATTTAGGTGTACGAGCCGGAGAAGTAGCTAATAGAATCGTAAGTCAGAGCTTCTATGTACATCCCGCTTCTTTCAGCAGTTTATAATTACCGGTGAGATCACTGTTGGATCCATTTCCAGGGCAGAGACTATTGCGAAGATGCTGGATGCCTCACCAACGTTATTCTCCCTTCATTCGGAGCGCGGTTTCCTTACCGTCACAGGATGTTACAAGACTGTACCAGTGTCTATAGTATGCATAGGTATGGGCGCACCAAATGTAGATTTTTTTATCCGAGAAGCCAGGGAATGCGTAAGAGGGGACATGCTCATCGTAAGGTCAGGCTCGGGTGGTCTTGTTAATCACACTACGTTATCGGATTAACCTCACTTTGAAGGCTTGGTTCGTGTGGTTGCTTGACTGACCTGCCCGTGGGGTCACTCGTCCTGCCAACATCGAGCGTCGCTTGCACCCGCAATGTGGACTTCAATTTCGCTTCCGGAGACCCTTGGGAGGTTCCTTACAGGTTGAGCAAGCCAGTCAGTATTTACCATCGCACCTTTTTCACTATTGGAACAAAAACTTCTGGATCAGGTCTTAGCAGATCCTGACCTTCACCAAGTCGTGAGTTCGGGTCTGCAGCACTTTGTTATGCCGTTGCTCAATTCCCGAGATAGCTGCGGGATACCCTTGAACTGACGCGGCCGCCTTTACTCGAAAACCTTGTAGTTTCGAAGGGTGTTAATGCATCAACCGATAGGTAAATTGTAGACTTTACGTCTCCGCGTGGCGTCCTACTGATATGAAAAGCTTCTATTCATCCCAGGGCAGACAAACGTCCTTCCAAGACCATAACGCTTCTTTGATCGATCACCTCAAAGCCGCCGTACCTGGTCTAACAACACTCGAGGTTGGTCTTTTCTTCGCAGATGTTGTGAACGTCTGCTATAGAGACGTATTTTCAATCAGATGGAAACTTTCTGGATATTCCACCTTGCAGCCAGTTGGCGTGGAACTAAGCGCTCGAGTTCGGCTGTCAATCCACCATTGGCTACAGGACCGGTCGTGCCGACATTATCGGGAAAAGCTAGCGGGATATCGGAAGGGCTCGATGCTAGTCTTGATGAAGATGTTTATTCAAGACCGGTGATTAGAGCTGCGGCAGCCCAAATGGTATTTGCTTCTCGGAGCTCCAAAGCTTTCATCAGTCCAGAGCAGGTAAACGAGGTTGAGGAGTGGAGTGGAAGAGGCGTGCTGGAAGCACTATGCAAATTTGGTATTTCCCCCGAAGTACGTTCTATCTATGTTCCCATGGCTTGCAAAACTTATATTCGAGTTCCTTGATAGAGACTGCATCCTCTTTCTGGAAGTGTATGGGAAGGATCGGAAGGTTTCAACGCGTTGAGGGCATCGCTGTAAGACTAGACCAGACCAGATCGGTCTTTGACACAATAGGGTCTTGGACCATGTCAAAGACACCTTGAATTTACATAGATGATCCACTATTACTCACTGATACATGTGCTGGCACAAAGTGATGTAATAAAACAGGCTGAACACGCAAGGCACGCGGTCTCTTGTCGAAAACGCACATCTGTGGTCGAAGACACATTCGTCCAGGATCCAGACATACATGGATTATCCCTTATATATATTATCTTGTCGACTTAAAATAGTAAGACTTGCTGTATCCATGATGATCAGGAGCCTCAAGATTGAACATGCGGTATGTAGTACTTTAAAGGATAAATTGCTGCAGCGGCCATTATTTCGGGTGAGGCCGCGATGATCGCGGACTGATGCCCCGGCCGGTGGGTGAGTTTATCGCTCGACAATCAAAAATGAGGGACTCACGTGGGCGTGCCAGCGTCACTATGCATCGCGGAGTCATGATCACCGATATACGACGACCGCGCCAAACTCCTCCAATGTGAATGCTTCGTCCTCAGAGATCTGGGGACAATCGTCCACATGAACGCAGGCGATGAGAACAGGGCGCAAGGCATCCTCGATTGGAATCAGTGTCGACGATATACCGCTAGGACTCTGGGTATGTGACTTCGGAAGTGAAGAAGGGCATCCCTGAGCAGATGCCACGTGTGACTTCTTCTTCAAGGGACGTATCTTGCGGCCCAGCAGAGCTGAGACAGCATCAACGCTGGGGACGTCCTTTGGAGCCCCAATGAGCATGCTACCTGCTGGCTGCGCACGTGCTAATACGACTGCGAAAAGACTTTTGAACTCGAAGTCGTGGCAGCCCCAGAGTGCTATCTCCTGTAATCTTGGACAGACTCTAACGCCGCATCCGCGTACATCTTTGCGTTCTGGACCTAATGTACGGCCATATGCTTCAGCAAGTGCTTGAAGCATGTTGTCCACGCCGGTGCACGAGATCAGCGTCAATGATACCAGATTGGGCATATAGCTGAGCATGAGCTTCCCGTGCCCGGCAAAGACATCGAGGTGTGACAGTGTGAGGTGTGTAAGATGGGGGAGACGTGGATCGCGGAATATGTAATCAAGACGCGGGAGAGGATGCTTGTGTTCGCAATTCGGTGGGCACTTGCCGGCATGCGCAAACTCGAGTTGCTCGAGCGAGGGGAAGAGGAATTGTCGCAGGGAAGAGATGAGGGAATCTCCATCCTGGCAGCTCACGTATAGTTCCTTCAGCGTGGTCAAGGATAGGACGCCACTAAGGGGTTCGGCCTGGATGTATGAATCGGGTTCTTGCCAATGGTTACCGCGGAGCATGCCGACGTCGGTCCGTTTGGTTGGGGAGTCAGCAATTAGAATGTCCCATCGTTCCAGCGCGGGCAAGTTGAAGAAAGACATGAAGGTGTACACGTCACGGGGATATGCGAGCTTCCATGTGAGTCTTGTGAGCTTGGGCAGTTCAATGGGGGACACGACAGCGTATCGACTTTCGGTTTGTCCTTCACTGGATTCCACAAGAACAACATCGCGAAGCGGCGTAGCTTCTGTAAGGACTAAATCTTGGAGTTCTGGAGTAAAATTCAATAAACTGTGTACGTGAGACATTCGTAGAGTGTATTGAGAAATACGCTGAGATCTCGGTGAAGGGTAGGACAGCTCGAGAGTTCGTACAGAGCAGATTAAAGACGCCGGCATGGCACGTAGTGGTAGTTGTTGGAGACGAAGGTGAGTGAGGATGCTCGGAATGTCGGAGAGATTCTGTCTGTTCAGTCTGTCCCATCCTAGGAGTGGTGTGTGCGCAAAAGATGGACCGAGTGTATTAAAGGACAGATCCAAGGAGCGTAATGCCTTTAGTTCGTGAAGGTTATCTACGAGAGCTTCGACCATGGATCGCATACTGGCTGGGAATGTGCACTCAAAGGTGATTGAGCGCACGCGAAAGAGCTGAAGATTCAAGGTGTTGAGGAACCTTTGAGATGTCAGTTTCTCATCTGCAGCAGCGTCAAGGTCATCAACGTGGTATGGAGGGGGAGAGAAAGTGAGGTCGAGTGGACTAGAACCTGAACGAGTGATAAACGAGCGTACTGGAGATGCAGACCACTTTCTACACCTATAAGAAATGCGCGACCACAATATAGAAGTGGCAAGCGCGAGTTTACGCCACTTCTGGCACACATGAGATATAATGACGGGGAATGGATTGTACGCGAGAACTGCTGATTCGTCCGGGTCGTCGTCCTCCGCGAGACAGACAAAAATTTGGATGAGCAATTCGGAGGGGAGCCAGTTGATTGGATCTTTTTGTCTCTCTAGCTCCGTGATCTGAGATGCAAGTGCGACACTCTCAGCCTTGACTGAGTCTCTGAGACGCGCCATGTCTTCCAAGATACGGACGAAGTCATTCTCACGACGATTCAGAATGGCGATTTGAGCTTGCAGGACCTCTATCTCGTGGTCAATCGCAGCGTTACTTTTCCTATGCATGTCGGGAAGGAACGACGAAGAAAGCTGAGTGTTTGGATGTTCATTCAGAATGAGGTCACCATAATATTGCTTTATGCCACCAGCACTGAAAGACAACCATGACCAAGAACCAAACAAACACCGGCTCCCTTTGTTACAATAAGATCATTCATGGAGGCAAGGCAAGCTTGTTACTTGTTCCTCTGTCAGGCGATCCCCAGTGAAAGAATCAAGTCAAAAGTCTGACTATCGGATACAGTCTGAACGCGAACATATGATTATCCGCGGCTCATTTCCCGCCTTTGCCAGCAGTACTGCTAGTAGGACTCGCGCGACGTCCGCGTCATCTTCAAATGTTCAAGTTCTACGCGACATTACAATGACTTACTAGTGCTAGGTGCAAGTCTCACGGCGCTCTAGCTAGCTGTCTAACTGGAAATCATGGGTCCTTGCAATATTTATGTCGCTTGAACTTCTGACACTTTTGTTTATATCCGCTAGGTCAGCTGTTCCAACGGCGACATGCACAAGGAAACTGGCAAATGAATCATCCATGGTCGTAACTTTATACGTCACTGCTGACCTTACGACAAAACAGACATCCAGCCAGTATAAATACTATTCGGGTACCCGGCCTTCTTCATCCCATACGACGGGTTTTTCCCCTTCAGCCAGAGCATCATGTTCTCTCTGCTCTTGGGTACCATGTACGCCTTAACGCCCATAGTCTTGGGAGGGCATATTCAGCGTGCTGCCCTAGGAACACATTCTAGTCGCTCGACGACCACATATTCAATGAACATTACGGATTGCCCAGGTTACTCCCAAGCAATGTATTGGGGCCGACGCTGATGATGGTGATTCTAGGGTACACTTTAGGATCTCTTCAAGAGTCCGACATTGGCCTCACTGCTCAACTCACACTCGCTGGTCAAGCGTGCAATGCATTTGGACTGGACATCTCAGACCTCACCATCGAAGTCACTTACCAATCACAGTCCACGTAATCTTTCCTAAGTCCTCCTATGTATGCGATACTAATCTCTGACTCAGGTTGCATGTCAAGATTTATGACACCGCCAATCAACAATTCACAATACCCGAGTCGGTGATTGAGCGACCCGCCGCACCAACCATTTCCTATACGGGCTACTCTGACCTCGTGTTCAACTATGATGCAACACCTTTCGCATTTTGGATTACCAGACGCTCTGACCCGGACGCAATGCCATTATTTGACACGAGGGCTTCATCGCTTCCGGCCACTCCCATTCCACCTTTCAATGCATCTGACCCAAGCACGGCATTCGATGGCTTCCCTCTTATATTTGAAGACCAGTACCTACAGGTCTGCTTCCGTCGTTCCTGTTACGAATCCGGGCTTATGGTCATCAGGTTGCTTCCGCTCTGCCGTATGGCACTAACATTTATGGACTAGGTGAAATAATTGCTAGCAGTGGATTTAGGCGCGACATCGGAACAGACGGTGGCGTCGGCACCATTCAGACGCACTGGAGTCGCGATGTTGGGGATCCAATTGATCAGAACATGTAAGTCATATGACTAGAAATCACTGTCACGTGATGACACCCGATCCTCTTCTTTAGGTATGGCTCCCATCCAATCTACCTCGAACATAGATACAATGCGACTACCGGAAAGGCTTCCTCCTCTGGTGTCCTCCTACTCGGGTATGCAACTGACAAATTGACTCTGAATTCTCCGGTGACAGTATTTTAGCGCTGCGGGTTCAGATATCTTCCTCCAAACACCCCCAAACTCCAAGGTATCATTGATCGAATACCGTTTGATTGGGGGCATCCTGGACTTTTATTTCTTCTCCGGCCCCACGGATGCAGAAGTAATTGCACAGTACGGCTCAATCATAGGGTACCCTATGTGGCAGCCAGCGTGGGGTTTCGGCTTTCATCTTTGCAGGTACATCATCTGCTATGTGCTTGGCATAGAAGTGATTCATTCCGTGAGACAGATGGGGGTACCACAATGTCAGCGATGATATAGAAAATGTTGCGCAGATGCGCGCGGCGGGTATCCCACTTGAAGGTTTGACAAAACGTTTCAAAATGCGCGACTCGTCGCTTATAATTCTCTACAGTTCAATGGAACGATATTGATTTGTACCACGCTTACCGTGACTTTACCACTGATCCAGTGACTTTCCCTGGCGATGAACTTCGTGCGTTCATCCAAGAGCTAGTGAGTATTTCTCCCGACAAGATGCGGTTAAGTCTGATTTTGAATGCGAGGCCGCAAATCATCAACATTGTAAATGCATCTGTCTTCTTTCGCTGACAGCTTTGATTGAATTGCTTCTCAGATATCCCTATTGTCGATGCCGGTATCGCAGTTACGGTGAATTCAACCGACGTCGTAAGTCACTTGACATCCTTTAGTCACACTTCCTAACATATCTAAACTTAGTATGATCCTTTCACGCGGGGAGTTGAGGAGTGAGTTCTTGCATCCTGGTTACGAGCTTGAGCGATGAATGTATTGCAGGGATGTGTGGATCAAGAACCCGGATGGGTCCTTATACATTGGTCAAGTTTGGCCTGGATATACAGTCAGTCGTGCTTGGTTCAAGTATGAAACTTTTACTTTACGTACTCTTTCTAGGTCTTCCCGGACTGGTTCAGCGAAAATATCCTCTCTGTGTGGACTGAAGGTCTCCAAAATTGGTCAGATTCAGGTGTCGAATTTTCCGGCATTTGGCTGGACATGAATGAACCAAGTTCGTTCTGTAGCGACTCTTGGTAAGACAACAAAGCTTCTTCTTTTCGCGTTCCGTTCGAAGCTTATTTGTGAGCAGCGGTACCGGCGCGAACTACTCTGCCCTGGCACCCCTGAGTGTTGTTGGGACCGTCGTTCCCGGATACCCTGAATGGTATGGCAGCCAGGAGTTTTCATCTGAAGCCGGAGAGATACTAATGCGCGGTTGATGAAGCTACAACGACACGATCTGGGGACCCAGCGGGAACATGACTATTAATGGGACCTCTACAAATTCATGCGCACCCGGTTCGACCACTATGGCCATTGTAGAAAAGCGCGGTGTTGGCGCAGGTGGCGAGCAAGGCGTCGACCTCAACAGCCCCCCATATGCTATTCATAATGGTAAGATTCGTCCGCTATATGTGACAATATCGATGTAACTCGGAACTCTATAAAATATAGCGATTGGAGCCCTTTACCGCAACACCCTGGCGACCAACGCGACGCACTATGGCGGGTACGCGGAGCTCGACGTGCACAACATGTTCGGACTCTTGGAGGAAAAAACGACAAACCTTGCTGTTCAATCAGTCCTGCCCGGAAAGCGTCCCTTCTTGATCAGCAGATCTACTTTCCCCTCTGCTGGTAAATGGACCGGTCACTGGGTATTTTGACTCCATTCCGCGGAATAGGTTATGATGCTAATTTTTCTGATAGCTTGGTGATAACTATAGCAAGTGGCAGTACTTGTACCTCAATATTCAGGGCGTGCTACAGTTCCAGATCTACCAAATTCCGATGGTTGGCGCTGACACTTGCGGTTTCAGTAGGTATCCCTGCGTAATGTATGTCAATACTTGTTTTAACGATACGCAGATGGCAACACCGACGAGGAGCTATGCAACCGTTGGATGCAGCTCTCGGCGTTCACGCCTTTCTACAGGAATCATAACACGTACGGTGCTCTCCCTCAAGAACCTTACCGCTGGACAAGCGTAGCAAATTCATCCCGCATCGCTATCGGTGCTAGGTACACTCTACTGCCGTACTGGGTAAGTATGTACACCGCCTCGTGAGCACGTCGTTGACATTATATTGGTACAAAAGTACACAATCTTCGCCAACGCATCTATGAATGGACGTCCGCCCATCAGGGCATTATTCTATGAGTTCCCTGATGAGCCTGAGCTCTTCACCGTGGACAAGCAATGGCTTGTAGGATGCCACATCCTCGTGACACCGGTGCTAACACCAGGAGCTACGACCGTTGACGGTAACGGTCTAAACCTCGTCTACCACAACCGCTGACAAACTGCTGGACAGGTATCTTCCCCGGCCGTGGTAGCGTAATCTGGCGTGACTGGTACACACATGCCGTCGTAAACGCGACGTCGGGAGGAAACACGACCCTGGATGCCCCACTCACCCACATTAACGTCCACATCCGCGACGACTCCGCCCTGCTATTGCACCAAGAACCTGGGTACACAACTTACGAGACTCGCGAAGGCCCCTATGCACTTCTCGTATCCCTCAGCGCAGCAGGTATGGCTTTCGGCACTGCGTATGTAGACGACGGCATCAGTTTCCCGCCTGGGCCGAGCCGGAACCTCAAGTTCCAAGTTGCCGACAGTATGCTCAATATTGAGAGCAAAGGGGAATACGCGATTCAGCAGAAGTTGGAGACGATTACTGTGCTCGGCGTGCAGAAGCCTTCGCTGGTCACTCTGCAAGGAGAGACGGTGCAAGGGTGGACTTATATAGAGGCAAATGAAGAGTTGGTGGTGTCGAATGCGTCCGTTGATCTTAATGCACAAGTCACTTTAGCGTGGAAATAGATACTAATTGTGTTTTTGCTAGACAAATAGACGAGTAGTGCGGGATACACTTTAGCAGGAGAAGTGAGAACGCTTATACAAAGAAAAACATGTCTGCGGCAGAGCGGCGTTCATCTCACTGCATAAGAGACTTTGTTTAAGCTCAGCCAATTTGGTTTTTGTATTGAATTATCATATTTCCATATTCATGCCCACAAGTGTCTGGTAGTGTATCGGATTATACACCTACTTGTCATGCTTGAAGCATGGCAGTAGGCCGCCTTTCATGCTTGAAACATGTCTGCGGGAGAGCGTGGTTCAACTACCCGCCTGAGACTTTTTGTTGATAAGCCCAGCCAATCTATTTTCTTTGCATCCCACTATTGTACTTCCATTTTTAACGTCGACAACTGTCGGGTAGCGTATCGGATAGTTCACCTGCTTGTCATGATCGAAACATGGCAGTAGGGCCGCCTGTCATGCTTGAAACATGGCTGCATCAGAGCGGAGTTCGAGCACTCGCCTAAGAGACTTCTTTTTGAGCTCAGCCAATTTGTTTTTTCGTACCGAATTATTATATTACTTCCAATTTTGATCACTGCCTGGTAGTGTATCGGATAATAAACCTCGTTGCCATGCTTGAAACATGTCTCCGGCAGTCTGGCAGAGCGGCATTCGACTGTTCGCTTAAGAGACTTTTTTTCTGGATAAGCTTAGCCAATTTGTTTTTTGTGTTGAATTATTACCTTCCATTTTCGACGTCGACAACTGTCTGGTAGTGTATCGGATAATTCACCTGCTTGTCATGATTGAAACATGGCAGTAGGGCCGTCTGTCATGCTTGAAACATGGCCGCAGCAGGGCGGGTTCGACTACCTGCCACTCCCCCGCCCAACAGATTCTTTTTGATAAGGTCAGCCAAATCTTTTTTTTTGTATCGAATTATCACACTTCCATTTTCAGTGTCAACAACTGTCTGGTATTGAATCGGATAGTTCACCTGCTTGTGATGATCGAAACATGGCTGCAGCAGAGCGGAGTTCGACTATCCGCCGAAGAGACTCAAGGCTTTTTGGGCTCAGCCAATTTGTTCTTTCGTGCCGAATTATTATATTACTTCCAATTTTGATCACTGTCTGGTAGTGTATCGGATAATAAACCTCGTTGTCATGCTTGAAACATGGCCGTAGGAGAGCTGGCCATGCTTGAAACATGTCTCCGGCAGAGCGGCATTCGACTCTCCACTTAAGAGACTTTTTGATTAGCTCAGCCAATTTGTTTTTTGTATGGAATTACATGCTTGGGCTGACTCCGTCTTTTGCCCTGCAGAGTTCGACAAGCTCCCTCCACATCGCCCCTATGATGTTGACATCGAGCTCGAAGAAGGGAAAACTCCGCCCTTTGGCCCAAGTTCGCGTTCGGTTCAGCGTTCGAACGCCGAACGCTGTAAATTTACTCCGTTACCAGCGAGAGGCTAAATAATTATTAATGTATCGCACGGACGGAGTATTTCTACTTCCCCTCGTCTGCAACCCCGGAACCTGCATATATTGGCGCTCCAAGTATCAATCTCGAGGCTAAACTCGTCGGTGTCGACGACAGCTTGGTTGAAATGGATGCAGATCCCATTGGTGAAATTTTAGTTCGAGGGCCGCCAGTTGGGAGTATGTTGTCAGCTGAGGGTGAGACTAGCGAGAAAAATGTGTGGGTGCACACGGGAGAGAAAGGGCGCATGATGACGAATGGTGCGTTCAAAGTACTTGGCTTGATGTCGATGCGAGCAGGTGTAAGCGCGTCAAATGGTAGAGGTCCTAGAAATGAATCAATATTGAATGCTGTCAAGAAAGAGGAGAAACACCCGAGAGCTGCAATAATAGTAGTTTGAACAATCAGGTGGAGTGAATGAAAATACATACCGGTAAAGAAAGGTTAACAATGTTTGCAACAGAAATTGCTTGAAAAATAGTCAATTCCGTACTATATAGACTGCACCTACACTGTTGTTGTACCGCCATATACTACTACCTTTTTTACTTGAGAAGCCCGGGCCCAGGCCCAGGCCAAGCCCGACTCAAGCCCTGATGGAGGGCCCGGCCTGGGATTTATACAGGCCCGAGCCCTCAAACGAGGCAGGTGGACGGGGTAAGGAAGAGGTCAGAGTGATGATATTGCTGGTTCGGATCGTAGGGTTGATGGTCGTGGTGCTGGGAATTTTAAGGGTCATACTGAGGCTGTTGATTATAAGGATTGGGTGTGTGAGTCGTGTTGGGGTTGTAGCCATTGTTCGAATCCAACGTGAGTGGTGGCAGGCAGCGGGCAAGTTACATAAGAATGTAGTAGAAGAAAGTTCTTTCGAAACTTCATTGGCGAATCTGAATTCGAACTATCCAGTTATAATAATAATTAAATCCTTATCTGATTCGCTAACTTCGCAACTGACTATACCAGCGTTCAAAAACGTTCGAACGCGTTCGAACGCATTCAAGGAATGCTGAACGCTGAACCGGACCATCGGTCCAGTTCAGCCTATATTCCGAACGTTGAACCGGACTACGGTCCAGTTCATGAAAAGTCCGGTTCAGAACCGAACTTCCGCATCACTAGTATGAATGAATTACCTGTGGCCGCGGTTGCCAATACGGAGTCCTAGTTTGGGTCTTGGAGGGGGAGATATGCAGCTTGTTTGATGAGATTACACGAATTTTTGGAATCCGCGCTGCAGGCTCTTTGTTCAATTCCTCACCCGTCGAACTCTGCCACATCATCGTCTTCAAGTGTCCTGTTGGTGAGTCGCGACCCCCCTTCGCTTGTGAGCACTTTTAAGTTTCTCGGGATCAACTCTTCATATTCCTTGTCATTATCTTTGACATTCTTATCATTGTCCTCGTCATCTTGCGGGACGAACTAGATTGTGCACTGTGCTGCAATGATTAATTTGGGAAATCCAAGGCCAAAGGTCTGATCCCATGGCGGGTACCAGTGGTATTACAAGTTATGCATGTTGCATGTGTGAGAGAACGTAAAGGATCTCGCCAGCATAACCTCGTATCGCAATAGGGGAAAGTAGGCTATAGTGAATAAGGTATGCGGTTGCCTGTACATGTTTGACTAGGAAATTAGTAGTGTTTTTGATAGTTAAATGCATCAGCGCAACAAGCCAAAATCGTGTACATGACTTGAGATTATAATTCTTGAAATCGTGCTGCGGAGTGTCGTGCGACCGTCATTGCGACTTTGTGAGCATGTCAATCATTGTAAACTGGTAAGGATACAAGACAGTATGTAGTCTATTTTACCAGTTATATTATGTCAGCATCGTGTCAGTAATGGTGAACGATTCTACTTCCAACAATAATAGATCTGTATGAAAATCCTTGATTTCGAGTTAAGCTACTTCTTTCTAGATACAAGTGCGAGAGTCTTATACG
>CAKNEV010000195.1:0-54939 GCA_930272055.1 Rhizopogon roseolus | reverse complement strand
GTTCTTAAAATGTCCTTAATGCATGCCCTAAGGCGAATTAAGGCTGATTAAGAACTGTTTAGTTTTCCTGATGTATCAGGCAATGATACAAGATTTACCTATGGACTGCCATTGCAATTTAGACATTCAACCGAGTGATACTTATCTGGGTCACATAGCACATCAATTGTCGGCGCTCATGCAATGCTTCTCGTACCTAGGCAAGTGACTAGTCTTATCTCTCGGATCATGCTTACCAGTCTGGGATGCCGGTGCGTGCTTTGACCGCATTGAAAAGGATTGCGTCGTGTCGAAACCTATCGCAGGCTAATAATCTCTTTGCTTGCTGAAATCTATCACCTGTAAAGTAGCCACACCCATGAAAAGACTTGCAGAACCGTGAGTCTTCTCTGTAATGTATTTCATCTGCCCTAACGACCAAACTTCGCAGAGATACCACTATCGACTTCACTTCTCAAATTTCTGACAAGCTCCGCGTCAGATCTCCGATTAGAACCGGCTCTTTTGGTGAGGTTTACCGATGTACCATCGAGTCCACTGAAGGCGAAACGGAGGTCGGTTCGGTCTATCCTAGTCCATTAGTTGTATGTCTGATATCCACAGGCCGCAATAAAGGTATTGAGGATTGACCCTGGGAGAGATATGGAGAAAATTCAGAACGTCCGTCTTCTGGCTGGAGTATGCGGGATTTCACTTATTAATCTATACAGGGAATACTTCGGGAACTGAAGGTGTGGTCCCGACTAAAACACTCGACCATCGTGCCATTACTTGGTACCGCACAAGTTGAATCTTCATCCCTGGCTCTCGTCTCTCGATGGATGTCTTCCGGCACGTTATATGAATACCTCGAGAAGCAGGCCACCACCCTTCTTCCTTCCGCTAGAGTTGGATTGGTGAGTCGCTTTTCACTCTAATTACATGCAGCAAGCATTTATTTATTATCGCGATACTAGGCTGGGGGCATCGCTGAGGGCCTCAATTATCGTCTGTCAACTTTTATCGTGTAGTGATTTTGTTATTGATGCCTATCCAGTTCACATGAAGGATGTTATCCACGGAGACCTTCACCCTGTACGTATGCCATCTGTTTTCAGATGTCGCACTCACTCGTAGGCCTCAGGGAAATGTGCTCATAGATGGTTCAGGGAATCCATGCCTAACTGATTTTGGTCTCGCGACAGTCGCAGGAGACGCAGAGCTGCAGTGGACTACGTTGACAACGGAACGTATTTTCCATCCTCGATGGCGTGCGCCAGAGGTCATTGGAATCAAGAGTGACCCCGAAAGGCCGACTTTCAAGAGTGATATCTATTCTTTTGGCGGTGTCATGTTCTTTGTGCGGTATTTTGTCTTTATGTAGCTCTGTCCTAATCTTCCTCCCATCAGATTATCTCGGGGGATATACCATGGAAAGAAAAAAAACAGTCGCATCAAATCTGCATTGAGCTATCGCAAGGAGTCACCCCAGCGCGTTCCGAAAATATTCATAGCAATCACTGGAACTTAATTCAAAAATGCTGGGCTTGGGACCCAAGGAATCGTCCGGGGTCTACAGAAGTCCTCGAGGTTATCATCTACGGAGGCACAACAGTGCGAAAGGACACAAGTGATATTCTACAGGTTTGTGATTCATGAGCTAGGCCATCGGATACTTATGCCTCTACAGAAAAATCAAGGCCGACCAGGTAATGCGGTACTCCATGGGGAAAATGAAGGGGCAACGTTTTTCGCTGACAGGCGAACTACCCCCGTGCGCTTTTGTATATTTTGACTTTTGTAGAGCAAGACATAACATACGGGGAAAAGATGATTCAAGGTTCCAGAGACACGCCAAGTCCATTAGCAATAATGAGTACATATCCTCAAGTGGTTCGTGATTTGCGAGCTCGATCGATGGTTATTCACATCTCCTACAGGAGTATCGGAATCGGCCGCGTAACATCGTACTTTATGGAGAGTGTGGAATAGGCAAAAGCTCGCTTATAAACCTCCTTACCCGCGACGTAGAGAACACATCTCATCCTCCATATGACGCGACCATCAACGGACAATGCTTCAGGCTGTGGGATACTACAGCAGGTCGGCATTTTTTCACCCTGAAACTCGAGGCTGAGTAGCTTGATAACCTTGTCGTCAGGGTTAAATGAGCGCTCCAGGAGCGCAGTGCCTGCAGGCGTGGCTGAAAGGAACTTGACCGCATTCCTGCGTGACCTCAATAAGGAAGATGGCGTTCATCTTCTTATATATTGTGTGCGCGGAACACGAGGAATCGGAGCTTCACAGACCTTTTACAAGACCTTTTCATCAGTCGTTGGTGACAGCAATGTGCCTGCAGTCGTCGTATTGACGTGCGTAGAAGAATGTCGTCCGCTGATGGCAGAGTGGTGGAATAAGAAGAAGGACCAACTTGCTGAAGATGGAATGAATTTCTCTGGTTATGCTTGCGTCACAACTCTGCGTGGTGGTCGCGAGGATTCTCCGGATGTACGCCGTTCCTACGATGACATCTGCAGACTTATTCTAGACCACTGTTCGGATACCCCTCACAGGACCTGGGGCGCTGATATCAAAGATAAACGAAACTTCGTCCAAAAGTTAACTTGTCTTACGTGAACACGACGTCAAACAGTTTTATTGGGGTAAATTGTTTCGTCGATGCGCCGTAAGGGCCGTGATAACCAATCCCAGTCTGTACTACTTACCCGACTTTCTTGTAGTATGTATATATGTATCAGCCCTGAAAGAAAAGTATCACCGATACTTATATAATGCATAATAGTATAAATCTGCTACAGAATTCTCAGCGAGAATTATGATTATGCGAGTTTGAAGCTCAATTCACTGAAGCAACAGAGGAGACAGACGTGCTTTTATAATGGTAAAACTTGAAGCAAGGGAGTGGCTCAAGCGTACGAAGGAAGTCCATCGTCAGGGGTGACCTTCTTAAAGCGTATACTTAGTACGGGATTCCGCCGTAGTAATGGAAACATCCAACTAGGAACGGAGTTTCTCAGATCACTCAAATTGCATCATTAGTGAATCAGGCATTGAGGCAGTGATGCAAGGTTCCTGTTTGATCAATGACTGTCATTGCAAAGTAGGAACACAATCAACCAACCAAGGGACACCCTACCATATGTGATCCGGAAAAACAACAGGTATCTATCAAAACCTGATAACTTATGACAGCATAGGATGATTTACATGCTAGAGTGCAAGATCATACCAAGGAAAGTCGAAGCTCACTACTCTCAAGTCAACTTAGTCAAGTGACTCAGGAGACGCTCCTAAGCGGTTCACGGAGGTCGTTCGTATTCAGAGGGGTTTAAAATTATGGTAAAGAAGGGTGATTGGTCGAACAGGATGACCAATGCCTTCATTGAGTCGGGTCTAGAGCGAAAAAAGATCAGTGTTCAACTGAGCTAGCGCCGGAAAGTCAACAAGGATTTTCATGAAGTTCAAATTGACCTCTGATTTGTCAAGTGGGTGATTTGAGAGAATGTAGCGGGCGGGATAGTGCTGAATACATCCTTTTACACGAAGAACAAGGTGCGCAACATTAAGGCATGCACTCGGAGATGCACATGAGCAGCCGCGCAGGAGCTGCATATTGTTTTAAAAAAACCACTTCTGTGCAGCTTGTACGCGCCACATGTTATTGCTAATTTGCGAGTGCTGGACGGGTGGGTGGAAACAATCGTCATAGTACTCAGGCACATTATTTGGTGATGCCATCGGACATTACGTACAAACAGAGATGGAGGAGATTCTAGATGTACTCAACATCATTATTTAAAAATAATCTGTGCCAAAAAAATCATGCTGATTTGTCGAGTTTGTCTAGATATAAACGGTATACCTGTAAGCTAGGTTCGGCGCCGACTACACTGCTAGTAGATGTACCCAGGAAGGTAATGGTGCGAGGTACCGTTGTCAACTCTCAAGGCAACGCCAACACTTTTTAGCTGTTCAGAAAGGTCATTCATATGTAGAGGAGGTTTGAAGTTGAGGTAATGAAGTTGTTTGGCTGAGCACGATGATCTACCGCACAACGCTTTCACCGAGTCAGGAAGCCACACTTCAACAATAGGATTGCCTCTCAGTGGCGCTAAGGCAAAAGCCAACTCTTGCAAAGAAGGCAGAGACAGCGAATCAAAAATGCTAGCCAGACGTGGCTTGGTCCCAGACCGAACCTTTGACAAGTCAATACGCAGTATTTCCAAGGTGCGATGGATGATGGGCGGTGCGGGAGAAGCAGGTGGGAGGAACCTGGTGAATTGGTTCGGCAAGTGCGAGTCTGTTTCGATATTCAGCTCGACCAGCGATGGGAAATCAACGAGGATTTTCCCGAGGTTGACCTCCTCTATTCGTCTGAGTGCAAGGTGGGTCATCTGAGGGAAGGTGGTGGGTAGAATGAAGGTAAGTGCGCACTGTCCACGAAGAATAAGGTACGAAACGCCTGTCGTGGCACTTGAATGGGGAAGTGAAAAGTCGGGGGGCGGCGGTGTGCACACAGACGAGACATGTAGGGTTAGACTCTTCAAATTTGGGGAAACGTCGGCAATGAATGATTTAACGTAGAAATAGTGGCCACGTATACAAAGGTCATATATGAGTGCCGAGTATGGTTGGAAAACCGCTGATGGTGAGTAGCGACGGCGTTCATAGCACAATAGATCGACGGCCAACGGACGTCCATGCGATGCGGCAAGCCAGCGGGCCACCATTGCCGGATAGGAGTCCTTATTAAAGTAAACACTCCTGGTTGCAATAGAAATCCAGAGCTCCGATGTTGCCTCTGCAACCTCCCTCCAACGCCGACAAATCTGACAAAGTAAAAGCGGGGCGGACTGCAAGCTGGGCTCGATATATCTTTGATCAGGTAGGCAGGCCTTGAATATGCGCTGGAGGATTTCTGTGGGAAGCAACCTCACAGGACTGATGAGAGCTTTCCTTATCAAAATGCGAGATTGCACAGCGCGTCGCCTCTCCGATAGGCTGGCAATCGTGGACTCTATGCGCAGTAGCTCTTCACCGTCTCTCTCCAAGGCAAGTTGAGTTTCTTCAATCTCCGTGGCCGAGGGAGTGCTTGTGGAGTCCACGAAGAACGACATCGCCAACGACCGATAATGGTAACTGAGGATGTTCAAATTAGCTCCGAGCATTTCCGTGTATCACCTTATTTGTTTCCGAGTTGTACAGTATACTCTATGATTCCTCTAACTGCTCGACTCCACTCCTCTAGGCCGAGGAACTCAGGTGTACATTTAGCAAAGAGAATGGACTGCTCATTCGTTTACGAAACAAATCAATCAAAAGCACCTCTGTTTTCCAAATACCTGCCCAAAGAGGGAACACTGGTTTGGTAGTACCCTGATATATAGTGACTGGAAGGAATGCTCGTCGTAAGCCGGGCTTGCTAGCCCATTGATAATCTAGAATTCAACCGAGTGATATCAATACAGTAACACAGGTAGAAGTACGTTGAAATGCATGTCAGTCATGGATGGATGTACGTATGAATGTAGTGAGCCATCGCGGGGTCATCAAAAGTGAAAAAAAAACCGGCAACTCATAATTCACTTTCCCACCTAACTTTTTTCCCACCACGTGATGAACTTTCCCGCGTTCAACGATTTGTCGTTCTACTGTATTCTCAGGGGAAGGGTCCCTTTGTTGGCCCGACTCGCTCGTGAATGAGCGGTTTCTTTAACCATATAGGTGTTCTTGGTGCTGGCAGCACTAATCCGATCTACCCTGACTCATGCAGGACCCTAAGTATGGGACACAGGGGGCGCTGCAACGCCGCATTCATGGATCATGAAACGGCATACATGGTGACTTGAAAGAATGACTGTGGATGGTCAATGGATCAATGGCAAAAGGAACACTAATGACTTTCGCGACGTGATGCGGCAGAATCCGATGCGCTGGGGCGGCTTACGCGTGTTATGTAAGGATGCTAGACGGGTCGTAATCTATTTGAACGGTTGCATTGTGTAAACTTCGAGTGTGTGATAGTGCATACGATTCTTGTTGCGACAATGCGAACCTCTAACAAGCAAGGTGGGCGCCGACGCCAGGCGGCAATTTCCGAGTAAACGAAACTTCATCCAGAAGTTAACTTGTCTTACGTGAACACGACGTCAAATTGTTTCGTCGACGTACCGTAAGGGCCGTGATGACCAACCCCTGTCTGTACTACTTACCCGACTTTCTTGTAGTGTGTCTATATGTATTAGCCCTGAAAGAAAAGTATCACCTGATACTTGTATAATGCATAATACTGTAAACCTGCTACGGAATTCTCAGCGAGAATTATGCGAGTTCGAAGGGGGGAAAGGTCGATGACGAGATGTGAGTGAAGGGCTCAATTCACTGAAGTAACAGAGGGGACAGACGTACTTTTTACTTTTCAACTGAGCTAGCACTAGAAAGTCAACCAGGATTTTCATGAAGTTCAAATTGACCTCTGATTTGTCGAGTACAAGGTGGGTGATTTGAGGAAATGTAGCGGGCGGGATAGTGCTGAATACGTCCTTTTACACGAAGACCAAGACGCGTAACATTAAGGCATGCACTCGGAGATGTACATGAGCAGCAACAGAGGAGCTAGCAATCGCGGGACGATAGCCGCTTAAAGAGTAGAAGTGAAGAAGAGAAGTCGAAAGCGGCGGGAATAAGCTAAGGACAGAGGATCACCTGAAGTGAACCTTCATATATTCACTCGGTTTACTTCCCACAGACACACCTATGTACGACGTCTCGCGGCCTTTGCCCGCGATCGATGAAGTACGCGTCAAAGATTTATATGCACATAGTAGAGCTACATACATACATAGAGGGGAGTCGCCCCCCCCCCCGATACACGATAGGGCTGTCCGACATAGGGTCTACGACCCTAATGGACAATAAAATCAGACAAAAAAAAAAAAGAGGAGCTGCATATTGTTTTTAAAAAAAAACTACCCGTGCGGCTTATGCGCGCCATAGGTTATTGCGAATCTGCGAGTGCTGGACGGGTGGGTGGAGATAATCGTCACAGTACTCAGATACATTGCTTGGTGATACCATCGGACATTGGGGGAGCCTAGGGATTTTTTTGTTGGGACATACAAAGAGAGATGGAGAACATGTACTCGACATCATTAAAATAATTTGTGCCAAAAAAAATCATGCTGAGTTGTCGAGTTTGCCTAGTATACCTAAGTGTAGGCTAGGTTCGCCGCCGACTACACTGCTAGTACTAGTAGTACCAAGAAAGGAAAGGGTACCAGATACCGTTGTCGATTCTCAAGGCAATGCCAACGCTTTTTAGCTGTTCACAAAGCTCATTCATATGTAAAGGGAGTTTGAAGTTGAGATAAAGAAGTTGTTTGGTTGAGCACGATGATCTGCCGAACAACGCCTTCACTGAGTCGGGAAGCCACACCTCAACAATAGGATCGTCCCTTGGCGCTAAGGTAAAAGCCAACTCACGCAAAGAAGGCAGAGACAGAAAATCAAAGATGCTAGCCAGATTTAGCGTGGTATCCAACCCAATCACTGACAGGTCAATACGCAGTATTTCCAAGGTGCGATGAGTGATGAGTTGTGCGGAAGAAGTAGGGTCGAGGAACCAGGCGAATTGGCCCTTGATGTGGGAATAAGTTTCGATTTTCAGCACGACCAGAGATGGGAAGTCAACGAGGATATCCTGGAGGTTGATCTTATGTACTTTGGAGAGTGTAAGGTTGGTGATTTGAGAAAACGTGGTGGGTAGAATGAAGGCAAGTGTACGCTGTCCACAAAGGATAAGGTCCGAAACGCCTGTCGTGGCACTTGAATGGGGAAGTGAAGAGTCGGGAGGCAACGATGTGCGTGCAGACGGGATATGTAGGGATAGACCATTCAAATTTGGGGAAACGTCGGCAACGAATGATTTGGCGTAGAGGTATTCGCCACGTATACAAAGGTCATATATGAGTGCCAAGTATGGTCGGAAAACCGCTGATAGTGAGTAGCGACAGCGTTCATAGCACGATAGAGTGACGGCCATGCGATGCGGCAAGCCAGCGGGTCACCATCGCCAGATAGGAGTCCTGACCAACGTAAAAACTGCTGATTGCAATAGAAGACCAGAGCTCTGGTGTTGCCTGTGCAACCTCCCTCCAGCGCCAACAAATCTGGCAAAGTAAAAGCGGGGTGGATTGCAAGCTGGGCTTGACATATTTTTTATCAGGTAGGCACGCCTTGAATATGCGCTGGAGGATTTCTGTGGGAAGGAACCTCACGGGACTGATGAGAGCTTTGTTTATCAAAATGCGAGATTGCACAGCGCGTCGCCTCTCCGACTGAACCTCGACTTCAGCCAGTAGGCTGGCAATCACTGACTCTATGCGCAATAGCTCTTCACCATCTCTCTCCAAGGCAAGTTGAGCTTCTTCAATCTCCGTGACCAAGGGAGTGCATGTGGAGTCCACGAAGAACGACATCGCCAACGATTGATAATGGCAACTGAGGATGTTTAGATTAGGTCCCCAGCATCATGCCGTGTATGATACATCTTATCTGTTTCTCAGCTGTACTCTATGATTCTTCTAACTGCTCGACTCTACACCCTCTAGGCCAAGGAACTCAAGTGTACATTTAGCAAAGAGAATGGACTGCTCATTCGTTTACTTTCCAAGAATAATGAGATTCCGATTTTTTTTTTTTTTGGAACCCAATGCACATCGTTTACTCGTAAAGTCTATGTATGTAACAGAACAGCCATGTCAGAAGCAAGTACTGTCCCAAAACCTCAGACGATGCTTCGATCGACACCGATGATGAGAACGATCAGCTCAAATCCGATAGCATTCAAATCACTGCTGAGCTATCAAGCGGGGTCATAAGCACAAGATCGGGGCGGATCAGGGAGTCGAAACCGAGCAAACTTCATCAAAGAGGGGAAAGAAAGCTAGGACTCATCGTGGAGCACGCAACAAACTGGCTGTCTTCGAATTTGCTCCTCGTCCCTCCCAACCGCGAGTCTGCGGAGTAGCATGCATGTTAGGCCAACTTCCTTCAGCTTGCGAGAAAGTGTAGCAGTCGAAATGCTGATATCATGTGACAAGGCAAGCCATGTTGCGAGCTGATCGAGGTCAAGGTCGGAAACTTGAGCAAGCAAGTCCTCGCCTGCTGTCATGAGTGCATGGGTGAGAATGCGAAGCTCTTGACCACGTATTGGTGATGGAGGACGGTTGACAGTGCCATACTCCGCAAAAATTGCTCTCCAGCGATAGACACTAGCCCGGGAAGCTCCCAGGGAATTTGAATATCTTCAATGTCCCAGCCAGCATTCCATAGCCTCAGCGCACATTGCTTCAGATGGGAACTAATTTTACGGTTGCCCATGGTTTACCAAGATGAAGAATAGACTAGAAGTCTACGAGCTAGTGGCTGGAAAGGAACGCTCGTCGTAAGCCGGGCTTACTGGCCATTGATAATCCAGAATTCAACCGAGTGATATCAATACAGCAACACAGGCAGAGGTACGTTGAAATGCATGTCAGTCATGGATGGATGTACGTATGTATGTAGTGAGTCATCGCGGGGTCATCAAAAGTGAAAAAGAATGAAAAACCGTTGTCAGATAGAAGAAAAGGAAAAGCCATCAAACAAAGGACGAGAAGAAAGGAATCCAATCTACATAAAACTCTTTCTCTTCTTCCTCTTCTTTCTCTCCTCCTTACTCATCTCCACCTCCTCCTGCTGCTCCTCCACACTCTCCCTAGCACTCGTACTAGGGGGCGTAGACACCGCACCACTCGCGCTCGCGGTGCTCACCATACTTGAATCCCGCCTCAGCCCAGGTAAACTACCAAGTTTCGGCCCTTTTCCACTCAAACTAATCCTCCTCGCAAGCCTCTGAATATTCTGCACCGCTTTCCTTCCTGACCCAGAGCCAGGTTCAGGCGTGCCCGTGCGCGGCGGCGTATTCAGCGCGCCTGCATCAAACGTCACGCTTATACCATGTGCATGTCCGGTCGGGTGACTGCGAACTGAAGGCGTATTGGAAGTAGATGTCGTAGGAAATGCTAGGGGTCCAGAGTCAGAAACAACACCTGCAGTATCGTCTGAGACGGGGAACGCTACGCCGATGTCTGTTTCGCCTTCCTTTGTCTGTAGCGATGCTGGTATGACCTGTGGAGACTCGGCGGCTATACGTTCATCTACCGCACTGCTCCGGGTCACCGACTCTGGGACGTCCACAACGGGCGCTTCGTCGACGTCATATCCGACTCCGGGTTTGGACGTCAAAGGCTCCTCCGACGCACTGACCTGCTGCGCCCACATCGATGCAAAAAGGCCGTCTTGTTCAACAAGCTCCCTATGCGAGCCCTGCTCAACGATCTTGCCTTCCTTGAGAACAACAATCCTACCCAAACAATTCAGCACACATCTCCAAGCCAAGCCAAAAGAAAATACTCACACATCAGCATTTTTGATCGTACTCAGCCGATGTGCAATGCTCAAACAGCTCCTCCCATTCACTAGCCGTCCAAGCGCACCTTCTAGTACACCCCGCTCGGTCGCACTATCCAGCGCACTTGTCGCCTCGTCCAATAGCAACACCCGTGGGTTCTTCACCATCGTCCGCGCAATCGCGACACGCTGCTTCTCCCCACCACTCAACCTCACCCCGCGCTCCCCGACCTTCGTCTCATACCCCTCAGGGAAACTCATAATCCGATCATGCATCTGTGCAGCCTGCGCAGCATCCACGATGGTGCTCTCGGGAGGAGACGCCATAGACGGCTGCCCGTAGGCGATGTTGTACCCGATGCTCGCGTTGAAGAGGACAGGATCTTGAGGTACTACCCCGATGGCGTGCCGCAGGCTTGATAGCGTCACCGTCCGTATATCCTGCCCGTCGATCAGAATGCGGCCTTGGCCCGGTCCGAGGTCGTAGAATCTGTAGAGTAGACGTAGGATCGTACTCTTGCCTGAGCCGGATTCGCCCACCAGCGCGACGCGCCCTCCGCGAGGTACTTTGAAGGAAACGTTCTGGAGTGCGGGAATTATGCCGTCATAGGAAAAGGAGACGTTTTCTGTTGGGAGAATTGGGATCAGCGGATAGGAAGCGCTAGTACTGCACGTACCGAACTCGACTTCGCCATTCTCAAGGACCAATTCTTTTGCATCAGGAGCATCAACCACCTCTGTAGGTTCAGCAAGGAGGTGCAGTAATTTCTCGGTATCGACAAGACTCTGGTTGATCGCCCGGTACACGCCGCCGAGGTTCGAGAGAGGTGCGTAAAGCTGGGAATGTCAGAGGACGTCACCATCAATCGGCACACGAGAGAACAGGATACTCACCTGCGCATAATAAGTTATGAACACGACGAAATCCTTTGTATCGCTCTGACCCTTCGTGATACGCGATGCGACGATGATGGAGCCGACCAGGAGACCCGAAGTTATGACGAGCGTTTGCACAAGGTTGAGGACGTTAAGAGCAACTATGGGAGGATGCTTAGCGTTTGCGAGTATAACAAGGAAACGCTACTCACGAACAACCCTCTTCTCGAAAGTCTGGTACTCTCCAATCGCATCGGCATACCTCTGCGCCTCGTATTCTTCTCCACCGAAATACTTGACCGTCTCGTAATTGAGAAGACAGTCTGTGTGGATCCCGCGGGTGACCTGCGCACTACATCAGGACCGGAGGAAGGAACGATGCGAGGAGCACTCACCACATCCCTATCATTCATCTGCCTCCGTATCCTCGTCCGATACCGCGTTAGCACCACACTCGCCCAAATATAGCCAACCATCACGAAGCCCACCACGACACCTAAGGACACCTCAAACATAACCACAAACACGACGAGCGCAACTACCACGTCCACGAGCGCGGGCAGCACCGTAAACCCAATAAGCTCTCCAACTCGGTTCACTGCACTCCCGCGATCCAGAATACGGAGCAACTCGCCGGTCTTGCGCTTCGTGTGCCAGCTAAGAGAAAGCGCGAGAATGTGGTTGAAGGAAAGCATAGACATGCTGCGGTCCGAGTATTGCATGATGGGGATCCAGAGAGCGTCGCGGATGGCTGCGAGACCACCGGAAGAAGCTAAGAAGCGAAGGCCAACATAAGTGAGGAGGTAGGGCCATGGACTGGATCCAAATGCAGGGAGGGGGGCGACACCGGGGGTGTCAAAGGTAGTGATGAGTGCGCCGAGAGTAAGGGGTACAAGAGCATTGACAATGCGTCCGAGAATGAGGATCAGCAAGCAAATGAACTACGGGAAGCTATTAATGAGGGGAAAGGGTTGAACGTGAAAGTACGTACAGCGATGAATTGCAGCTTTGGATATTGGGAGGGCCAGAGATGAGGAGTGAGGTGAGATATACGGGTGAAGAGCTCGCGCCAAGAGGGATCGAGAGCAACTTCTCGCGTACTTGTCTGATGAGGAGTTAGAAGGGCACGTGGGAGACTAGAGCTCTACTAACCTTCTTGGATTCTTGCACGCCTGGAACGGGGGACGCACAGCGAGTTGTAGGACCGCTCCTGGATGTGAATGTGCCATATTTCCCCGTGCTGGGGCCGTCAGTGTCTGGATCTTGATCTTCTGGTTGCAAAAGCAAGGAGTCGCGTGGCACGCATGAGGGGTCTTGTGAGATTAGGGGCGCAGATTCATCAACTTGTGCGTGAAAGCCGTTTGTTGGAAGGTAGACGACAAGGGGGAAAAAGAGGGCAATGAGAAGGGGAATGAGTGCGAGAATGCGGGCGAGGGGTAGGACAGCGTGGAGAAGCTGGGGGATGCAAGATTTGAGAGGGGATGTGCAAATCTGATTGCGGTCGGCTGCGGAGGCGAATTAGTTAATAGATAAGGAATAAAGTATAAATAAATAAAGTTAAAATGAAGACAAAAGAAATGAAGCTAGGTAAAAACAGACCTGGAGCGAAGTTGAGCACAACCTGGGTGATGTCGAGTGCGAGCGCAATGGCAATAGCTGCTTTGACGCGTATCCGGTTCCAAACCTCGACGCCGTTCACGTCCTTCCACGCGCCAAGAGCTGCCAAACCGGCATAGGCCAACAAACCTAATACACTGGCGATTTCAATGCCAGTGCCCAAAGGCCAGACTTTGTTAAGGACAACATAGACAACATATGCGAGACCGTCTGCTAGGAATGTGAATGCGCTGAGACTAAGGAGAATCAGAATGAGCGTGCGACGCGGAATGCGAGATGCGACGACAACGGAAGTGATAGGACTGGGAGAAGGAGGAGTAAGGGGTTTGGTGGAGATGAGGGAGAGGGCGGCAAGGAGAACGACTGCAGGGGACGCGACGCGCACGCCGACGAGAGCAACGGCGGTGGCAGCACCAGTGCTGGCGAGATGAGTGGCGACGACGTGTGGCGTCATGGTCACGGGTGGTTGGTCACTGTGCACAACAGTGGCAGGCAAAGAAAGAGTCGTCCGTCAGAACGAAAAAAAGTAACAATCTTGCCAGCCAAAGAGGCGTGCGAATTTAAATATCAGAGCAACGCCTTTTGTTTCCTGATAAAGTGGCTGTGCTATTAGTCTATCCCCTTGTGAATTCACAGGAAGGAGGCAGAAATTTACTGCAACAAATGCACAGCAACCAGATATCTATCTACCAACAAGCTACAGCAAGACGCAGCAATATACCCCACTTCTAAGCCATAGCAAACTCACAGCAACTACCCAACGTTTCACAACCAAAACACGTTGCCACCTCGCCGTTTACGCATGGTGGCAAGCCTTACGCCATATCGTGCACCTAATACGTCTTCCTTCCAAACTCAAGCATACCCGAGTAATTCTTCACCTTCTCCACGTTTCTTATCAATCATCCATCGGATCATCCTCATCATTCTTGCAGCCGATCTTCCGCAGTTTCAGCAACGCTGTCAGAGCCCCACCATATCCTTCTAGGTGATTGCACATGAGGTGACTAGGTTCGCCTTGGCGGTCCGACATTCCTGGTACTGTTGCCATACATTCAAATTGGAATAACCTTACTCCGTCCAAGCCAACCCACTGTCTGCTTACCTCTTTGCCTGCAGCTCAACGACACACTTCTATGTCTTCTCTCGAAAGCGCTGGCATTTTATCATGATCCACTTCGCCCCTATCATAGTTCTATACTTACCGTCATCGCTAATCCCGCCGGCACAGATATTATTCATGCTTGCATCTTATCATCAGCACCGCCCGGATCACTCTACACATTTCATCGGTGGTACCTCCATCATTCGTCTTGTTTCTCTTCCTATTTCACACCTGCACGGAGCCACCCGCGTGAAATCAATCTTCCACTTCCCCGCGTCATCAATGCATAGTCCTGCCGTCGCCAGCCGCCTTGTCTTATGTTGATGTGGGGGACCATCACCTTATTGCGGTTAAAGGCGGCTGGTGACGAGTCCAGCCCATCATCGAGCATCGCCATGCCAACCCACCCGGTGTTGGAGTTTAATATATAATCCCCTTCGACAAAGCTTGTTATACGACCTACACCACCCTCTCTTTGTCGCCTGCTGCCATTTCTTATTCAATGTCATTCTTGAGTTCCAACACTCGGTGCTCGGCCATGAATCATGGACTCAACTTCAGGTTCATAACAACTTCTATGCCCGCGTTCATTTCGCGTCTTCTTGACGAAACCTAACTGTGCATAAGTTAAGCATGATGCTTCCATTAATCTTCCTGAAACATCGCCTCCCTCAGCCCGCATGCGTACAATTTTCTGCACCTCTGGACTTACGCTGTCTCCTTGACTGAATATAGTCTTCGTCACTGAATCTTTCACTAGGATATCTCTTGGTATTAGTTTGGCATCGAAAAATCATCATCGGCCGCTGCTAAGCTGGATGGATCATCATTTACGTAAGTTCGTCGCTGACTATTCTCATGAGATAGTCTTAAGTCAGGCAAACGATCTTAAAGCTAGCTTGTGCATAGGCAACCTAACCTGAGTCGATTCGGAGCCAAATCCCAAAAGCCTTAGAGTTAACGACTGTTCGGTCGTGATTGCAGAAACGGATCATGCAATGTACTGCGCTGTAACGTAGCCAAGTCAGTTTATTTACTTGTGCGATAGGTCATATTACTATATTCATCATGATAGGTACATCTCTTTCTTGAATTTGTCGACGTCGAGCCTCGTTAGTTGTCCGTCTCTAGGCACAAAAGTTTCCATTGAAATAGAAGCACCAGTGACCACTTTTAAGTTTTCTGCCTTCTCTCGAGTGGTACGTTCTTGCTGCTTCCTTTGTCTCGCCTCCTATGAGCCTAATCTTCGCTCATATCATATTAATACGTTCCGCCTCTCTCCCCTGAACTTCGCACCATCTGCGCCGGCACAGATCATAATCATTCGAGCGCATCTTGTCATCACAATTATGCAGCACCTCACGGATCATTCTCGTTGCCGATCCCATGCCATCCCTGTCATTCAACAGGACCCTGGTCATGTCATTGGTAGCACCAATTTTCCTTCTTCGTCTGTTTACCTGCTCGTTAACAAATTGTCTGCCCACCATTACATCCCGAACACATGTACCGACATCACCTCTTTAACCCGCCCGGTGCCAACCTCAGCTATGAATCGTGGTCCCAGATTCAGGTTCATACATGCTCGGGGGTCTTATTTACGAGCCCTGGCTGCGAATATTAAATATGATGTCTTTTTATCATGGTCTCCTTCGGTCCACATACTCCAGATTCGTTCGAGGAAAGTTCATTGTTTATTCGCAATACCCTACATCAGATTCAGAGTTCCCTTGCTTTAATATTTTTTATTTAAAAAAGGCATCGATCGATTCAAACGTTGTGAACAATATATTGCATGTTACCTATCAGAAGCCGAGCGAAAAGAGGGAGAACGGTTGAATTGGATGAGATGAGATGATGTTCATGCACATGGCACATGATCGAGAGCGCTAGAAGGTGGAGAAGCGAATACGCTGACCGCCACCTTTGAATTTTACAAGAAGAATAAGCACATCATGATGATTTGATAAGTTACATGCAGACCTGACCTGGAGAATCCACTCGGACGGTCGATCAAAGACGAAAATCATCCTGAAAGGGTCGTGAGTGAATGAAACGCAAGCTTGGAGACTTGGAGCGTGCTCCCCTTGACAAAGCGCCGAAACCGAAATCTTCCATGCGATCTGCTAAATGGAGCCAGGCGGGGTTAGTACTTCACATTCATGATAAACCTTTCTTGTATATCGACTACATAATCTTTTGGTTAACGTTATGGCTGTTCAGGAGTGCAGGAGATTGGAGCGAATATACTAATGTGGGCCTAAAATATAGAAGATTGGGACTCGTCGGCGAGTGTGATGGGTGCCGACGAAGGTTTGAAGGTTTGAATGGAAGCTTGAAGATAATATTAGTCTGATAATATACATAATTGATTGTTCGAGTTATTGAAAGCCGAAAATAGACCGCCTCTCGTAGAATAATTTCGGCTCGATGACCCTATGTCGCACATAGACTTATTCGCAGGGGCCTACTCCTGACTTTCTATCGCATTTGCTTGTGCTTGGTGGTCGTATGTTGCAAGAAGTGTACTCCGTCAGCGTAGTGCCGGACAAAGGCCGACGCTAGTTTCATACAAAGGAGAATACTGCGAGATGCTTGCGTGAGTAGTCGAGTGGTCCATGTGTTTCATGACTGCTTGAAGCGATTGTTGAGTGTTGCTGAGATTTTCGTTCTATCTGTTTCCCAATGTTCTTTCCTACTCTCTCTCTTCCCACCTCTATTCCTATGGCGGATCCTGTCCAGCAGGTGGCCCTGATCTGGAGAAAGTCGATCGTAATATCCTAGGTTAATTACATCCTAAAAAGCGCCTAACTGAATGGGCGCAATGAAGACTGGGACGTGCCCTTGTAGACTAACAAGCCGAACAGAATCTCGATTCTCCGAGAAAACCTAATTAATGGCAGCTCATCGTCTAGATATGGTATGTTTCCGATGATGTGATTTTTTGACCCCAGCCCCCGCTGTTGTTTCACGTGTCGGCGGAGGAGAACATACGCCATGGGTTGTCATCCACGCATGCAGACAGCCGATGAAAAAAAAAGGGGCGGCGAGGGTGGGTAGCTGTATGAGCTGGATATGCCTATGGAACTTCTAGCACCATCTATAAAGAGTTACTACTCATTGCCTCCTGAGGGTCGACCATAAATAATACACGAGAGGTTCGCAAGTCAACATGAGCAGCAGGGACCTACTGCTCTGTAAATTCCATATGGATCACCGGGCACTGGAAGTGCACCATAATATTAGCATGCCATCATGCATGTGAAGCAAGCGAGCAATCGCACAACGAGCGATAGAAATGCACATCGATTGGACTTGAGAAAGAAGGCGACATATCAGCGAATTAAACTGTAATCACCGGAGGGCTGCGGGGACGAAGATATAAAGGCGCACCGGACCGTCCCATTGGACACATGTATTGCAAATGACGAAGGCATACACACGTTAATCACAGTCCATGGTAACTATGATGATGGCTACTGAGTGAAGTGACGGTCCGGCACGCTAGTGCCGCCAATAGCTGCCCATATTCTAATCAGCTACTCAATACCGCAAGGCTAAATAAGTCGAAGGCAAAGAGACAGCAACGTGCTCAACCACACCATGCACAACCTAGCATCTCTGCACCCGTTGTATAGAATTTGATGGTAGTATGCCAAAAATCATTGCAAGGAAAACACCCCATGCACGAAGGCTTTTAGCCGGGGCGAGGAAGGCCCAGGGTCTAGAGAGAAAGAGGCACAGCTCCTCATAGTCCGAAATAGGACAGTGTATTGCCAATAGGTGAACTCTGTTTTGATCCAACGAGATATGACACGGTACAATCCGTGCATGTGACACGGGAGAACATGCCAAGGGAAATGGTATTTTCGGGCACTGACTGAATGACCTGTTCAGTTGAACCTCCATTCGCGAACTTTGTGCACTCATATGCCCATCGTCAGCGATGAATCGCGGACAACTGAAACTTGTTGCACCCACGTTAGCATTTTTCGTCGAGGATAAGACATGACTCCTAGGCGGTTCCTATCTTTTCCTGTCCCGCCCATTCAATATGCTAAGTCCTCTTGAACACCGCAGAGATCCCTTCTGCTCGGGGGATTCCGGGCATTATTGCCAAAATTGATAAGTATGCGCGGGGACAACTGAGCGTCGCGGCTTTTGATTCGTCCGCCAGATCCCGCCTACGCTCTCCCTCCCATGGGTGAAGGGGGGACTGCGAGCGCCAGGATAAAAAGACGGAAGATTTCCGGCGAGCTCATCCGATAAGAAATGTTGGTAGTTTCATGTAATGAATGGAGGCAGATAAGGTCAGTTTACACCACCTTCGTCGGTGTGGGATATTTTTTAAAAGTCTTACCCCTAATAAGGCGCTCGTGAGTCGTGAGAGACAAAGAGTCATTGCGTATGTTGTGGATTTTCCTGCGGAGGATAGCTCGATCAATATAAGCTGGAAAAGGAAACTGATCTAGAATGTAAGGTGTTAGGGTTCAGACCGGAGTTTGAAATAAAGGGGCTGGAATATAAGATCATTGTTGAGTCCCCACGTCATTTCAATCTCTCCTTCGAACCTCCACGTCTTGTTGCTCTGCGTTTCGGTCTCTGTTTCCTTGAGGTCTCGTGTAACAGTCTCAAGACTCTATTTGTATTACCAGTGATCTATTCACTACTATGTCTTCAATTCCACCGTCAAATACGAAAATCTACGTTGGGTCAGTCAATATTCTGGTTTGATAATAGCCAGCGCTTTCCCCGAGGGAGCGAAACTGATTTCTTGACTTCCTTGTTTCTGCATGTAGCAATCTGAGTTGGGCAACCACTGATGACACATTACGCAATGTCAGTTATATATGCATGTGACGGGCGGGCATCTTGATTTGGGCTGCTTCGCTATGTCGTCTCGTCTGAAATTGCTCTCGAGATGCATGTTCTTACGCATTTTTGGTCTTGGGACCCTTGCACAATATAGGCTTTCGAAGCTTATGGACAATTGCTTGACGTGCGCGAGTTATCTTACTGAGTTGATATTTTTGATTGAGTTGATCCGTTCAGTCTATCGTCATGCGTGACCGTGACACTGGTCGGTCGCGGGGTTTTGGCTTTGTCACTTTCGAGTTGGCTGAGCAAGCAAGCCATGCCATTGCCAACATGAATGAGCAGGAACTTGACGGAAGGAGGATTAAAGTAAATCTCGCTAATCCCCGTAGTTCTGCAACAGGGGGTGGCGGTGGCGGAGGATTTGGAACTTATGGCGGTGGTGGCGGCTATTCTGGTTCGTAGCATGTGTGGTTTGCGTAGTAAGTGCTGAGCATGCTTTTAGGTGGTGGTGGTTACGGTCAGCAACCCGGTTATGGAGGTCAAGGCGGTTTTGCTGGAGGCCAACCGGGTTATGGCCAAGGTGGTTATGGCGGCTACCAAGGTGAGCATCACTTCACCCCGATATACATTACCAGTCTTAATTCAATATAAAAGGTGGCGGCTACGGGGGCGGTTTCCCTCCCACTGGCTACGGTGGTCAGCAAGGTTATGGTCAGCAAGGGGGAAATGGCAATCCAGGTGGTTACGGCCGCGGCTATTGATCTTGGCAAGTGCATTCCCTCTATGACCGTCCCAATAAACTGACACACACACATACTACTAGTTCTTGACATATCTTCCTGACATCGATATCATATCAGGCCTTTCTCCTCTTTCATCTCTGCACCCTCCTTGTCTCATCCTCATTTTAGTCTGAATTCAATCACTTGTACTTGTATGATCAGAGATATCCATTATTATGTCCTCCTTACGGTCATGAAGCACAGCCCATCGTCGCTTGTTTTAGTGTTGATTGAGATGGGCAGTCGTTATTATGACCTTTCCCTGAATCAGTATGTGGACTAGCTGGCCTCACTATTGGGAGGAGTCCGTCAAATCTTGATGGCTTGCCGGAACAACTCTGAGTTTGACCTTGCCGCTCCCTCGAGTATTTCTGAACATCATACCATAATACATGTCCTCACAAAAGCTGTACCGTCGCCTACTATTGTAGACTAGTCATCAATAACAGACTATTCGGTGACATGTCTTAATCGCGGCATGTCTACCATGCACAATCACAGGATAAACACACGGAGTGCATAAGAAAGCACGACACGCTCGTTCAGGACGACGACAGTAATGCCGTTATTCAACTGGTGCCCCGCCAACCTGAAACAAATCAATTTTAGACTGGCCCAACCTGCAATGTACATGAAGACATAGGTCTGCTACGATCTCTCGGTACACGTGCGTTCGCTCATACAGCCGACCGAAGGCTCGGAATGGGGCAGAACTGTCTTCCTTTTAAGTACTTCGGTCGGCCTAGCTTGGGGAGACGTCGTACTATACGGTGCATTTTCTTATGGCATCGGCGACGCAAGTAACCAGCCTTGTATCATGATGATCGACACCATCTGTCTAATCAAGGCCCCGGAGGAATGCAGTCAAGTTCTTTCCAGCCATAGCCGCAGGCACTGCGCCATTTGAGCCCTCGCTTAACCATGACAAACTAGTCACAAACCCACCTTGACCTTCATTTCGGAGTGAAAATAGTGCCCACTTGCTCTATCCCACAACCTGAAGTTTTGCTCGTTGATCGTGACATCATGTGGAGCATGTGTGATGGCACATGCAATGGCGTCAGGAGATGTTCGGCTACGTTGCCGCCCATGATGAGGTTTACGAGAGAGCTTCACCTTCCCAATAGAGTACCACGTTACGCAGGTCGACCTCCATATCCATAGAGAACAGATGAATACTTGTTGATAGAGCCCGAGGATCACGAACTTCTTGAGGTTTGTATCGTTTATATCTATTGGACTTGGCATGTCTCTAAAATCGCGAATGATCTTTTCCGATGGGTTATATCCGCGTTATGCAAGAGAGAGAGAGAGAGAGAGAGAAAAGAACGCACAAGCTTATTTCGCCTATGAACAAGTGACCATTGAAGAACTACCGCTGGATGTTTAAGTAATCGGCCCCATGGCACGCCGATCGGACCAACCCTAGACCCCAAATAGGGTGTAAGCGCTAGATAACAATCGAAGGGACGCCTGAGACTTCGACATCAAAACGTGGCGCTTGTTCGGTGACAATTGAACAGGACGCTGTAGGCATGGCTCGTGCATGTCCCAAGCAGTTCGTTGCAACTTCACACATCAAAGCATAGCCTATAGCCCGATCAGGGAATAACGCAGCCGCCAAAAGTCGAATGTTCACCTAATCCCCTAGGGTTGGGCGTCTAAAGGAAGATAAATTCGATAATAATGTAAATTGATGAAGTACACACCGGTAGGGCGTGGTCGCACGACATCTGGCATGATATAAGTATATTAGTTGCGATTTGGGAACACTTTTGGGCATTTGTTAAACAGCTCGCCCAGGGCACACTTAGAATCAACAATGGACACACAGGTATGGATAGCCCTTCGACAGTAAAATACCACTGATCACAGAATTGCATTTGTAGACGAAGTCCATGGGGAATATCGTGATCTTCGGAGAGACGGGAGCAGGCAAAAGCTCTGTCATAAACCTCATGGCCGGTCGACGGATCGCGACAACATCACCTGACTCACACCGTTGCACTATGCACTGGAAGGAGTACACCGTGACCTTTGATAACAAGACTCAATACCAGGTGTTTGACACCGTTGGGCTCGAGGAGCCCCAAATTCAACCCGAAGAGTACCTCTCCGCCATTACAAACGCGTATGGCCTGATCAATGTCTTGAAAGAGCGTGGAGGAATCAACCTCCTGCTCTTCTGTATACGCGGAGGAAGAGTCACGGCAACCATGCAAAGCAATTATAGGTTGTTCTTCGAGTTTCTTTGCGAGGAAAAAGTCCCGCTCGCGCTTGTCGTCACAAATCTCGAAAGGGAGAAAGACATGGAAGAGTGGTACACGAGGAATGAAGTCCACTTGGGGAAGTATGGTATCCGCTCCCTTGGACATGCATGCATAACTGCGGCAACCACTCTCGACGGGAGGCATAAAGACAAGTATGAGGAGTCGCAGAAAATAGTCCGTAGCGTTGTTCAGGCGTATTGTAGCGCCTCGATAGACGGGTGGTCTGGAGGACAAGGATGGTTTGCTTCGCTCATTAGCAAGCTCCTAGGCTTCGTCACCGGACGTCCCAAAAAGACAGATGTCATCGGAATCCTCACGAGACGATGCGGAATGGACAAGAAAGTGGCTCAGGAGGTGGCAAACAAGATCAAAGAACCTCAACCCTAGTATAATTTCCGACTTACCACTACTACTATGTTTCCTGAATTTCCATCGCATATAGTACTTGTATCACGTATTCTCCACTCGAGCTGACCACACTTCTGCGGTTCACTGAATAACAAGGCAGCTGAATGAGCAATAAAAGATGATGACTTTCAATGTACACAAGCTATCTAGAGAGAGAACTCAGATCAGCAAAGTCGTGAACGTTTTAGTTCGGGTAGATTTTTACATACCTCAATCTGACAAACTTCTTAACACATCCGCTAGTTCCTCTTGCACCTTTTCAATCCTTGCCGCTTGCTTTTGTGTTTCACCTGAACTATGCATTCTCAGCACCGTCCGCGCTTCTCTGACAAACGTGTATGATTGTATTGTGGACTCCTCGACGCCCTCGACATCGCCAGAGGACTGCGGCGCAGTATCGTCAGTAACCAGACCAGAGAGGTCTACAGAAGAAGCCCGGAGAAGGGCAAGGTCTCGCAGAGTGTCATGAAGAGGGAGAGGTTTGCTTTTCGATGTCATGATGAAGGTTGAATTACAAATCTGGCATGTGGGCAGGCACGGATACAATTGAAATTATTGAATAAGTACACACTTCAAGTTATACAAAAAAACAAACAAAGATCATACATAACTACGCCCTAGGAGAAGAAGTTGCACACGCAAATAAGTCCATAGAGTCATCTGATGTCAAATCGGCCTCAGGCAGACAGACGGCCGGCACAAAAAACCGTTTCTGCGCGAACGGAAGCCTTGACTGTTGGGATTTGGGCAATACGCTGGACGCAGCAGGCTTTTTCACAGCGCTCACTGAAGGATGTTTGGATTTATGTAGGTTAACCCTATTCCTTTGGGCGTCTGCCAGTATTGAAGAAAAGTTGGAACGGCGCGGTTTGAGTGTCGATCGTCGTTCTGCCATGGGGGAACTTGGCATTACATTCTCTTCATCCTCTTCATCCCACCTCGAACTATCATTTGGTTTCGCGTAGCGGTCACTTCCCTGCGAGGGAGGCGAACGAGAATTGGATGCTTTGGATGCGGAAGATCTCAAGGCAGACCTCGCAGACTTGACTGAAATCATGGCTCCGTTGCAACTATTTCGTTGAGCACCTCTTCGCAACAAACGTTGTATGAAAATCGGGCTCTCGTGCAAATCGATGTGAGTAGTTGTAGTTTTCCGCTTTTTCTGCGCATGAACAGGCGTCTTCCGGATCCAGCCACCAACCATCTCCTCCCACTCCCATTCTCCGCTCGGCCTACGATAATGCGCACCGCTGGATCTTTTGCTTTGTCCTGGTAGACGGACAGCCGGGCTGCTGTCGGGAGCACCAGCTCCAAACAACCGCCGCTCGGCCTCATCCACAGCATCAATCAGGAGAAGCTTGATTGTCTCCGTCTCTTTGGAGGTGCCTTTCGGAGCACTCTCGAAGACGCGAAGGGCACACCCCCAGAAGGAGGCATCCAACTGAAGTAGATTGTGAACCTGAAAAGCCGTCGAGAATCGTTGAAGCGTGGTCATGAAATCATGTGCAGAATTTCGATTTGGATACAGATGCTCAACGAGCTGAGAGAAAGTTGTGGGAATAGGTGAAACCTCGCGAAGCAGACGCAAGAGTCGTGAATCATAATTTGCCTGTGAATACGTGATGTGAAGGTGCGCTGCGAGTGTCGCGATTGCATCGGGAAGTTCATTTTGGAAAGGCTGGCGCGAAGCGCCCAGCCTCAGGGTGTGCAGTCCGTAACTTCGACATCGATCGAGTAGCATAAGAATGGAGTCAATGCTAGGACAGTATGATCGGTCTGCAAGCCCTCCAGAGGCGCTAGCAGTGACCGCAAATAGCCTGTTCATCCAATCTTGCAAGCAGCTGTGGAGAACCACAGTCTCTGTGTTCTCGTTCTCCTTCCCTTTTCCAGACCTACGCGTGGGCTGATAATGATGTATAATTTCAATTAAGACATCCAGGAGAGTGATAAACGAATCAATGTCAGTCAACTCGACGCTATGAGCGAACCTAGAGACTGCTTTGTTTGACCACAAGGAGACGTCCGATCGAGCCAGGACACCTGAGACCGCTCGAGAAAATGTTGAAATCGAGAACAGGGGCAGGGTATTAGAGTTATTGTTACCGCATATCCATCTGACAAGAAGATCGGTGAGGTAGGAGACATGTGCTGGGTGCGTAATGGGAGGAGGAGAAGAAGAGGTCGGCGACAAGGCGTTTTCAAGGAGCATGCTGAGCAGACGATGGGATTCGTGGACTAAACCAAAAGATAAGCAGATATCCAGAAGAGTGCTGACAAGTGTGTGATGATGCGGACATGATTCCAGAATGAGTGAAAGTGCATGGGATGCAACCGAATGTCTGCAGGGAAAGTGAGACCACGCGAATACCTAACTAGACCCGCTCACCTTCGATAGTAGGTTGGAATAGCGTCATAGATTTCATCCACAACCCTCATCAACTCATCTTCACTTACAGCTTCTTCTTCATCCTCATGAGTGCCATCGGTACTGAGTGGGACATTCCCTCCAACTACGAAACAACACATGGCTGCTAGGCTGGGGATCGGCTCTCCTGGCACGGCTCCGTGAGTGACCTGAAGAAGGTTTCGGAATGCATCGCAAACCGCATAAAGCAATCGGGCAAGCTCCAGATCTTCTGCAAGTCCTTTATCAAGACACAACCTCCCTCGAGTAGCAGAGGGCGGTGGGCGAAGGATAGCAAGTGGTGGCTGAGATTCGGGTGGCCAGTTTTGATTATGTGGCAAGGACGTGCCGCGAGATGCACTATGTCGAGCGGCAGTCAAATATTTGTTCAGACTCAAGCATTTGTTGCGCAAAGGTCTCAACAAACGGTTGATGCGTGAAGTGGTAAGGTGGTTACCGTCCGTCGCTACAGAAGCTGACATAGGAGGTAAATTTGACACTATACAGCGCCACACTTCAAGGATCGATTGATTAGCACTATACTGCTGAAATTGAGATCTACTTACAGGTCAACGTTGTCAACGTTCAAGTTGTAGCAAAGTTGGAAAACGCGTTTCGCGCGTCAAATCACCGCTCACGTGACCGAAGGTAAGTCATCCAAAACATCCATTTTGTACAAAGGCCGCCGATAACAATGAAGGTATAGTAGTGATGTGATATAGAATAGATAGTACACCTTGAACTGTCTAGGTATATTACGATGCTTAAATTAGAAGGAAACCCGACAGCAACATATGTAGAAGAACGATAAGCAGTCCCTGAATTAAGCATCACTGTCGCTTGCATTACTATCGGACTCATCATTGCCCCAAACAGCAAAGGCGCGGGGATGGTGATGATCGTAATCTTTTGCACTGATTCGGTTATGGTTTCTTTGTCCTGTGAGCATATCCCCCATTGTAGGAGTCTGAAGATCGTCGTCAAAATCTCTATCCTTGGGAATGCGACTACGAGCACTTGAATAGTGCTCCCGAGAATGTATATCGTCCCGAGCACCGCGCTGAGCGACGTCCATATCGAATAACGAGTCTTCTGAGGAATTTGAGAGTGCGGGAGAGGGTATCCTTTGCTGCTGGTCGATGTGGTGGTGACTGATGTAAGGTGGACGATGCGTGGGTCCAGCGAACCGCCCTGGAGTATCAACACCAGAATGCCGCCCTGACCTTGAGCGTGAACGAGATTTAGCCGAGCGATGGAACTTGAGACGGCGTCCTTGAGTGAGCGCAATGGCAGCCAACTCCGGTGTGGAGAGTAAATCATCCTCCGTCTGGGAACCCGCTTCCTCGCGAGCTTTTGCAATGCCGACAGCAGCTTCTTTAGCGTTCAGTTCGTTGGGAATGTGGATAGTGGAGCCTCCGCTGGCTGAAGCTTCGGGCGAGGAGTCATCAATGTCAAACTTATCATCTTCATCATCAGACACCTCGTCCTCCTCTTCATCCTCCAGATGGACGTCGAACATATCAACTCGACTCATTTCTTCAGGACTCCTGGCTTGCTTCGCATTAGATTTCCGCGATGGGCCCTCTTCAACTACGACAAATGATTTTTGACGCTCGCGTTCGTTCCACTTCAGCGTTCGCGAGATGGCATGGAACCAGTCGGTTGACTGTTTGTCCGCGCAAACAGTCGGGAAAGGGTATTTGGAAGCAGTGATTTTGATATGGTCACCCTCTGCGAAGAAAATAAGGGACTGGATGAAGAATGATGTTAAGCGACAAACGTTGTAGTTCCACACGCCCCCGGCCGTCGAAAGACGCCCAAGCCGTGCTACGGGAATTGTATGGGACACATATCCGGAGCTCCATGCTGTCGGGAAGAAGCATGGGACGGAACGATAGTGTGTGAGGGCAGATGGGACTGATGAGAATTGCAGGTATCTCAGGGTGAACCAAAGAACCTCCGGCAGACAACTATACCAGAAATGGTTAGTATCGGAAGGTGCTCAGTACCGGTGAAAAGCATACGGAATAAGCAGTGGAACCGGTGGGAGTGGATACACAAAGTCCATCGGCTTGCACGGTTGTCATGTGGTGTTCGTCACCTGCAGAATGGTAAACAAACATTCAAAATATGGAAATAGATGACACACCGAACAATTCAAGCAAGCTGACATAGGGACTGGGACCCCGGTCAACTACAAGGTCATTGAGAACCTCAAACGTCTCAACCGGTCTAGTTGTGAAGCACATGATCTCCTTGTCCCTCGAACACTTGCCGCCCTCTGAGGTGGTAAATCCGCCAGACCAGCCTCCTTCGAGTGCCTCCCATCCTCCTTTGTTAACGTCCTTCATCATAATTTCTCCCGTTTCACCCTTTTTCACAGCTTTGCGGCACTTTCCCTTGTCGAATACAGCACGATAGACCGTACAAGTAAATCGCATCCGTAGATTGACACGAATACCAGAGTCGATGGCTGAGTCTACAACTGCTTGATGGTCGGCGAAGTCGAAGTTAGTGAGGAAGCCGAGGGAGCCGAGTGCAAACGGAAGAACAGGAGGAACAATTCGCTGAAAGAGCCATGATGTAAAAAGAACGGTACCATCTCCTCCAAGCTAAAAATTGGATTTAGCAGGATCAAACAGACGTAAGCACGTTAAGCTGCTCACCGTAATGACAAAATCGAATAGATGAGGGCTACGACTGCACATGTCACTAGTCCAGTACCGTAGCTGGCCTTCCTGGTTTCCGTTGAAGTCATCTTGAGTGGATGATGATGACAGGGAAGAGAGAGAATTGCTACTAGACGATCGTCTTCGGGGGAGAGGTTCAAACAACTCTGGATGATCCCTCTCGATACCTGCAGCATCGAACCTTCTGGAGTTGCGAAGTTGATGATCTACATAGCTGTCGATGGATTCATACGTGGTTGAATGATAATGTTCAAAGCTCACACAATGAGGCCCCGATTTCCCTGTCGAGGTTTGAGCATCAGATACAACGAAAGCTCGCGCGTCAATTTGATAAGCCGATTATCTCTGGCCTTGGTGACGATGAGGACGCTCTGGATATTGGATCTTATTCGAGCACGTCCTGGAGGAGAGTTCGTTGAGTGGACAAAAGATCTAAGGACCACATGCACTCACCAAGCTGCTTGCTCATTTCACGAACGCCGACTGCTGTCTCCGCCAGCTGTTTCGTCAGACTGCCGCCATATTGATCGTTTTCATCGTTTCCAGAAAGTGCATGAATTCCCCCATCAGGGCAAGGCAACTCAACAGGTTGTTGGTGATGTTGCTGAAGAGATTTCGCGACACCGACGTCTGCCCCAAGCACCTCCTTCTCCTTTGCGTGAAGCCAGTCCTGTAGTGACGCTCCTTTATCTAGATGAGAATGAACAAAGCAAGGTGACTTGATGGATATATCCTTGGGGTCGATGGGGATCGACATCGATGAACTGGGACTACAGCTTGAACTCGAGCTTGGACTAGATAAAGCTCTTGGTGATCCAACGAATTGAGGTGACGCTATGGAGTCGTGGCGTGCTGCTTCATAATCGGGGTCACTGCTTGGGGTTAGCCGTGGGGTCTTCGACTCGGATGGCACTGCAGGGGATTGTTGCTCTAGTACAACATCATGATGCCACGTAATGTCGGTATGCAGCGATGACAATGACAGAGACGAGGATGATAGTGACCGTCGACTATTTCTTCTTGATAACGATGGTCGAATCACGTTTTCCGTTAGGGAGTCCGCTACGTCGTCCAGTAACACTGGCGAGGACGGTGGAGTGGAATACGTCTCAAACTCTTCAACCATACTTTTCCAGGCTGCCAGCAGTCAACTTTGAAATATATGTCCGGGAGATTATTGGGGAAACGCTGGGAAGTCTATTTCCTTTGGTTCCCAATGTCCCTAAACTTTATATTTTGACCACGTCCTTTACGGTCTCAATGTCAAATCCCAAGTCACCCAGACAACACAGATGAAGGCTCCAGCCACCCTGATGGCCCTCAGAGGCACTGTCTGCAAATCCCTCGTGTCCAGCATCGCCATTGGACACTTGATATCATTTGCCCAACGAGCAAGCATATTCTTTCTCACAACAGGCCCGACCTCTGGGACCCCTTTAATTGTAATTTGATACCAAACCACTGCCTGTGACGAAATGAAAGATTTCAGTAAGTGGCTGTTCATCGGTCATGACCCGACTCACCGCTTTCCCCGATTATTCATCAATCACAGCTAATCCCGCAGTTTGCACTACATAAGTAATATTATATGGGTGCTTAGAGCAGATTGCTTACTCAAATTTCTCTTTTCGCGCGATCAGCGGCTGTATACGCAAGCAATCCATAGGGCCCCGATTGGCCTTAGTGAATTCCTATGACGTCTCCAGACAACAATGTCAGCACCATGTACATAGTAAAGGTACTACTCTACGGACTTATTGATGATGATAATAGTAAGTTTTATTACGCCTTGCAGTTCAACATGGGGTTCTGGAGGGGGCTGAAGCGCTGCTATGTCAAGAAATCGTCGTCTCTGCCCGGATGTGCGCATTTGTCCAGAACGGTCTCCTTGAAGACAGCTAGCGGATTGAGCCCAACCATCAAACTTTCCCCAGGGCTGCTGGCATTCAGACGTCAGAAGCCAAGCTCTGGTTCTTCTGGAATGTCTTGGATGCGAAAGTCGGCGAATTCTGCCCTGGAGTTGGAAATGGTGCTGAACTTTGTAATTACGCAGCTGGTTTGCAGCGAGACGAGCGCATCGGCAGGATCTTGTTGGGCGGGGGTAGTCTCACAAATTGCAAAACCTGTTGGGCCCAAGTACATATCAGGCGTTCGGTTTCTCAGCAATCTCACCGGGCACCAGTTCCTATGTCAGCTTGCTTGAATTTTTCGATGTGTGATCTCTCCATGGGTGTTTGATTACTGTTCTGGAGGTGGTGAACTCCGCATGAGTCCATGACAACCGGGCAAGCCGATGAGCTTCATGTATTCTCGCACGCTGGTCCCACTGCTTGTGCGTATTCCGAATGCTTCTCACCAGCTGGTCGTTGGTGATATTTTCTCCGTACAGTTTTCTGCTAGAGGCCCCCTGAAATATCACAATTCTCATCATCCCAATTTGGAGGCGAAGCAATTGAACACATAGACATACCAAGTTCAGTATAGGAACGCCTTCGACTAGATATAATTAGAGAGACTAGCGCATCTGAGCGTTGGATGCTATATAACATGTGTACAAGCGAATGCTCGACGGAGTCTAACTTAAAAGAATACTGTATCTCTCAAAGCAAATCTTTCCAGCTTTCTGTAATCTGGTCGGTCCTTTGCTACCGCCCAAAGCCAGGTGTCTAGTTCAGGGGAAGTAATATTTTTCATCCACATTTGCTCTTCGTCAAGTTGTCCCTCGCCCCTCACATACTCGGTTATTTTCTCGCAAGCATATACCGCAGCCGCACGTAGAATATAGGCCTGCTCCTTCGTGAGTACGGGACCTTCTTTAGGGGGCATTTTCTTGGTGTCTTGCGTAACCGCCTGAGAAGACTCAGGAGGCAAATCCAAGAGTGTGTTAATCTTATTTTCGCTCGCGGCATCAGGGAACAATTCGTAAAGCCCGTGAGACGTTGCGCCACTTAGGTCCAACACTCCCAAATGGACCAGAATAGACGGCAAGACGTTATCAGAGAACGCCGGTGCCCGATCTGTGTTGGGGATGGGAAACGGTGGTGAAGAGGCAGAACCAAAACGAATCTTCACTGCGTGAATCAGGAACAGGGCCTTTTTGAAGCAGTACACGGCTTCGAACATTCGATGAGCACGAACGCAGTATTTACCACAATCAGCCGCCCACTCACCTTGTCCATCGACAATGGCCATGTCGCGGAAAGCTGGAATGGCTCTAACAAGCTATTTGTAAGGAATTAATTATAACGTATTTGGCGAGGTTCAACATGCGACCCACCCTCTCTAGCACAATTCCAAGACTTGCATCAGGATCGACCCTTCCTCCTTCCTTCAAGCTCTCAAAAACAAGGCTCCCTAAATCGGAATACCCTGAAGCATCTAGGATCTGACCCGTCTCGGTAAGGGTTGAGCTGATCAGTTTGACCACATCATATATCGGTCCACCAAGTTCGCCCACAGTGACACCAGGGATGTTTTCATGGGGTCGTTCAACATGGATATTAACACCCATATGTTGCGCAACTTGCTGCTCACTCATCGTCTTCATGCCTTTTGCAGAAAGCAGATCTCCCTGCCCTGTCGCGGAGGACAGATAAAGAGAGAACGCGAATGCTCGTATATTATCCCATGCTCCTCGTCCTGTTTGTTCGTGAAGCGGCACTCGATAGCCAGAGGCGAAGTTGAGCAGACAGAGAACAGACAGGAAGTTTAGCTCTGATAAAATCGAGGGAAATTTGAGGGGAAATGCCACCCCGTGAGAGCGCGAGACACGATGAAATGAAGATTGAAACGATGGAGATTTCAGGAGGCGTCTGATGGCGGCTTCTTCGACCTAATGTTCAATCCAGTTAAAGGTTGTTCTCTACATGTCAGCCAAATAATATTAAATTCCGAGGACAACATAGAGAAGATCATGATGGAGTGGAATGTCAAGGAGCAATATGTAATCATTCATAAGCTTACCTTGATATTCGCAGTGATTGTCGCGGCTCGGCAGGACTCTTTGACAGCCGTGATAAACGTCCCTGGTGAGGGAAGATCAGGCTCCTTAGGTCCCAAACCATGCATCATTGATGTTGTGAGCAGTACTGATTCAAGGCGGGGTTGTGGCTGTGTCGCATCACGTATCAATATATCAATGATCGCAGTGCTCTTACTTATCTGATATGAGTATGGTAGTAACATTGATGATGCAGCTTCGAGGCTTTAGTGCACAGCGCTCAGGACGATATGAGCAGGCTAAGCGACGCACTGGTTATCGTACATAGTCATTACAAATTTACAATGATCTCGTAAAAGAAAAATTCAGGTGATGCTTAAGTAGCACTGCGAACTACTACTACTTTTTAGAACTTCACTTCCCCAGACAATTCACCAGCATATGTGTATCCCATGTGGACTCGCAGCAGGGTGTTCTTCTTCTGATCAACATCCGCGCCGACATACTTGGATGACGGCTGTACCCACTCAACATTTTTGCCCCACAGTGCGAAGAATTTATCGATAGTAGTGTCAGGCTGTCCAGAAGCGAGCAGGTATTCGTAGACCGCGCGCCATGCACTGTCCAACGCACCGACGACCCACCTGCAAAATAGATCGCCGATGAATTGTGAACATCGAAAACCAGAACCACTTTCACTCACGCATGACGGGTGCTGATGGCCTCTCCAGCGAAATGCAACCTCTTGTTGGCGTTTGGTGTACTGAGAGACGTGTATAGATCCTGAAAGTCTCCCGGCCCGAAGAACGCAAAAGCACCTGTAGCCGAGGGAGTGAGCAACAATCGGTTTCCACATTAATATCATTGGCAGACTCACCCATGGTAAGCGGGTCTTGATTCCAGTTCCATGAATGCATACTATTGAGCTCAACGCACTCATTGTATAAGAATTCATAAGTTATGTTGTGTACTTCTGCGAGATTGCGCAACACGAGTTCCTTCAGTTGATCATCGTACTCTGCTTTACCGGTGTTCATGAGCGCTCCCAAGCGCTCCGCGTCAGTTGTCCAACAATAGCTTGCCAGAAGCACCGTAGAAGGCGTGCCGGAATCAGCCCCATAGGAGGGGTAGACAATGGTTCGAATAGGAAGGTCGGTAAATGATTGACCTCCTACGATACCAAATTGCTTCGTCCACCATGCTGATTTGAAACGAATACCAATCTTGGTCGAAGGGCCGTACTGCAGCTTACGCAAGGCCGCTGTCTGCATCACGTTCAAACCAGCACCAGAAAGATCAATAGTCCGCAGGCCCGGTAAAGGGATAGTCGATATGACGTGCGAATACGTGCGCGGGTCAGACTCGCCCCGGACGAAGACGTTCATGGCACTGGTATCCTGCTGAGAAATGCTTGTAACACTTTTGCCGAACTTGATGAGGGAGTTGGTACCATTAGCAGTGATGTATTTCGCCATGTAATCGGTGAGCACGTGAGAACCGCCACTGACGAGAAATGTAAGAGCAGGAGCCCGGAGATAGTAGTTGGACTTACTCAAAACACTTCCATTCTACGTCTCCAAAGGCATCGGTCGAGGCAAATGCCAGTGACTCGAGAACCTGTTCAGTTATACCCCGATCATAGGAGCCAGTGCTATTATCGAATGTCTCGCACCAATTAACAACGTTGGTGTTGAGATGCATGGGAGGGAGTTCGAGGTTAATGCTGGGGAGATACTTGAGCGACATGTATGCGCGAACAGAGTATACGTCGTTCTGCCTCATGATATCCCAACCCTTGTCGGTATTCGTCTTTAAGTCGTTCACGATCATACGGGCAAATGGATCAACGATGTCGCTCATAATGCCACCGACACCTGCGTTGACGTACTCAGATTCCACGCCCATTTCCCGAGCGCGGAAGTCAGGAGGGCTCGATCCAGCAGACACTTGATAACGCTCCCTGTTAAAGTAGAGGAACGTCCCTCCTGCTCTCGCCTCGTAGTAGAAATTGATAAGCTTGTCTTGTAGGGGTACCTCGAAACTATTGTCGTTGAGCTTCGGGTAGTCGACTAACTCGCCCAAGCGCTTCATAACGCCGGGCAAGTATTTGCCATCACTATCTTTCTTCGGTAGGGGGTATCTCATAGCGCCAACATCCTATTTTAACGGAAAAGCCAGTACGCAAAATGGTGAGCATCACGTGATAGCAACGCTGAATGAGTGACATACGTAGTAATCATATTCTTTACCTTCTGGGAACTTGTAGGTGAAGAGGCGACCGCCGGTGCGTTGCGATGCCTCTAAGACCTCATATTTGATGTCCAGCGAGTCTAGGATGAGGGCGGTGTATAGACCACCAACTCCAGCGCCTAGAATCCCGACTGTACCGGAGGTGAAGGTGTGGTCAAAACCCTCCTCGGAGAGCCGAGGTAGCCGCAGCGGTGCTGCACCCGTCTCGTTAGGGCCACGCAGCTGCGCGACGACAGAGGGAAGCTTTTTAAGGAGAATATCATGGTAATCTTCGATGATGTTTCGACCCCAGTAGCCTAACACGTCTCCTTCGAAATCCATGTTAAGCGCAAGTAAGTTTGAAGATGGAATATGTCAGATGGGAATTGTCTTGTATCGACGGACTGGAGTGCCACCTTATATATTGTGCTGGAGTTGTTTTTGTTCGGAGAAGATAATTGAGAAGGCCTGGGCCACTCTTTGGGCGCACGTCGATATCGGAACATGTACGAGGAACATTTTACCTGCTGACTATTATCTTGGCATGAACACATACACTTCCTCCGATGAATTATAGATTTCGGTGCCTGACCGGTACAATCCTTGATTCAGTCTTGTTTACATTGGGCAGAGAAAGAATTCTTCAATACCATGAAACATGAACCAGCTAGGGTGCTGTAAGCGAGTTGCGTGAATGCAAAAGGATCTCAAAGACTCGATGTAAATGCTGTCAGGAGACTCCTCTGGCGCCTAAGTAATCCAAATTGTACGGGACCTGTGCCCCCTATTTCATAAAAAAGATTTGGTGAATCCGTTAAATAGGAACGCCGTCACCAATCCTGTCTAGTAGTCAATATCCCTTCTGGACACTAAAGCAGCTTAAATTACTCACTGGACCGGGTATAACTCTTGCCTCCTGTCTACTGTTGCGTATTGATGTGCTACGCCATTGGTCTATCGCACATATTAATATTGTGTCTCCTAAGTAAACTGGTCCCGTTAGGCAGTTAAACTAAACATAAGTCACGGTTATTTTCAGTGAGAGGAGTGGACTACGACAACTAAGTTGAAAGGTTAGCATTCAAAACGTCATGACCAAAGGTAGAACATATCACGATCTTCATTGAGTTTGTGCACAAAATTCCCATCTCGATAAAGATTACATTGTGCGTGCCATGATGGTGGTTCTTGTTCTGATCACTTTAGAAACGTCGGCAAAGAATCTGAATTGAGCTTGTTAGAGAGGGTGGCATCCAATGATGAATGATCCTGCGAGTAGTGCGATTCGTCCTCAGTTAACATCATAACTCATCGATGCATCCTTCGTCACGGGCGATCCCGGTCTTGAAAGTTTGAGTAGTAAAGCGTAGGACACGGGGACAAATTGATCATTGGCAAGCGCGCTTTAGCTCCGAACTTATCTTTAGGTCAAGATAACACGATGATCAACTTCTGGCTCCTAACTTCGCTTCGTGACTAATGAATGAAAGGTATAAAATATGGGTTAAAGTGTGTAATTTGGAAAGTGAACTTACTATATGCTTTTCTGCGTTATTATATATAAAAAAGACCCTTTCGAACGTAAGCTTGGATACCTAGGAAAGTTTCGAGTAGGACATGCGGATGCCATCGATATCTGATGAAGAAGTTCAATGGGGTCGTAAGCACATTTGTCAGTCTCTTGTAAGCAACTTGAAAGCGTTTTCTTCAAGTTTGCTCTTGGCTGGCGGGCCGGCCGGGAGTTTGAATAGGCTATAGCGGTAAACTTGATACGGTACTATTATAGCTCAACGTTCAACCTGCAAGTTGCAACAAGTTTTCTTATTAGTGGTCGTCGACTCATCATGATGAACGCAACTCGAGTTCTTTCATTAGAACAACAACCTTTCCGCAAGATGTTGATGGCACGTCCATTTTCCGCAGGTTAGCAAACATCCGCGGCAACGTGTATCAGGTTCAAACACATCACACAGATATCCGTCAACAACTATTGTCTGGGGTGAAGACCGCTATGAAGGTGACCATTCTGTCCAATCGAGACGCTATGGCTGCTGACAATGAAGCGCTTGCATGCGTTCATTAGAACAAGGATTCAGCAGCTTCCACGACTTTACGCGTGCGTTTTTACCTTCTTTTAATTTCTCACTGGCACTGCAACGATGAAGCAAAACTAACACAAGTTTATAATTGAATTGGCAGTCCATTCTTTCTGAAGTCTACGCCGCAGACAAGTCATCTGGTTCACCTGTGTCATCTCCCGCTATAACCGCGATTCTACGGAAAGCCACTTTGCGACGTGTGGGTCTAAGATTTTTCACATTCAAATTGTTTCATATGTACCTGACCGGATTCCGTGTTGTTGCAGCATGACTCTGCTGGTCAGTTCATCAAGGCTTCGCGACCAGATTTGGCACAAAAAGAACAACATGAAGCGGACATTCTTTCGGCTTTTTTACCGCCCTTGATGTCGGAAGCGGACATTGATCGCGTTCTCAATGAGGTGATTGCTGAAACAACACTCGATGGCGAACCGCGCAAAATTCTGGGGCAAGTATACAAGAATTTCTACTCCAAAGTGGACAAATCGAACGTGGACACGGAAACAGTCAAGTGTAAAGCTGAAGCACTCTTGTTGAACTAATCATGAATATAGTTGGCTTGTTTTGATAGTAACCGGGTCAAGCAGTCGTTTGAAATTATATATAACACTACAAGGTAAGTCTAGTCTGTTACACCGGCTCTCCAATGTTCGGGGATGGCGGAGTATCATGTGACTGCGGCTCAGATGAGACCGATGACGTACCGCTGGAATCTGGTAAGGCACTTCGTACTCGCGTAAGATCCTCCACACATCGATTAACAGCAACCGAAACACCCTCGAGTACCCTAAGTCTCTCATCGATGGCTTCTCGAGTGATTTGATCAAGAAGCATTAGTTGTTGATCTGTCAGATTGGGCGGCAGACCATGCAGCGGCGTCTGAATGATTCCTGCGGGGAATGAAGCACCAGAAGCAGGTGGAGGTACTACATCAGGATGTGATCGGATTGGCTGCCACAAGTGACTGTGGGCAAGGTCAGTGCCTCGTAATGTTCCCATCGTAGAGGGAATTTCATGGGCGTTTAATGGGATGAGGGAAGGGATTGCTAAGCCTGAATCAGGCATAGGAGCAACGTTGGAATCAGAATGTGTCACTTCCTGCACCTCGCTAGATGCAGGCTTGGCCGCAGTTATGGGCGTTCCATCATTAGATGTCCGGGTAGTCATCTTGTCTCCGGACCGCTGCGACGCAGCAAATGCAGCGGCGTCCCGCGGATTTGGTCGTGAGTCACCGTTTGAAACGTCTGAAGGGTTCGCGTTTTGGTGAGGAGGAATCCTGTCGGTAGGTTCAAGGCGAGGAGCATCACCAAACCATCGAAGATCCGTCTCCCATTGACGCCATTGTCCATCGGGGCCAGTAAATCCAGGGAAGCGAGGGACGGGTAGCGGGGCGGTCGTAGCTCGAGATGCCTCCTGTGAAGGCGGCGGCGGGCCCTGAAATTGAATGTTATATTGAATGACAACGCCGGGTGCTGGCCCCGGAAACCACCCCTGAGTAACGCCGTTTGGCAGGGGTTGATTATTAACGGGGCGCGGTGCCGGAGGCTGGTTTCCTGGGGCCATCGGGTTGCCAAAATTGATTTGCTGTCCAGGTAAGGGTCCTAACTGAGGAGCCGCTGCGCGCTGTTGTTCGTGTGGGAGATTCTCAAGCACACTACGTCGACTAAACAAAATAATATACAGTGAGCGTTCACGGGATTCCGCTATAGTAACAATTGACATACCAAGTAGGGCAGCTTTGCTGGCGCTCAAGCCAAGATCGAAGGCAATAGAAATGGAAAACATGGCCACAAGGCAGTTTCTTTGGAGTGGTATTGGGACCATCAGAAACCTGTTGTGCAGGGTTTGAACCCGAATCTTCTGCCCGATTTCCAGGTACGCCTTGGGCGGACATCTCCTCGCGGCAGATAATGCAAGTTCGATCTGTCATAGCTGACATTTCTTCTTCGCTAGCGTCAGGGTAGCGTTCATCCATGTTTCGAGTGGCAGCTCTATATCGGACAAGCGCGCGCAATCGCGTTACAAATGACCGCCCGGTGAGATAAACATCTCGGATGATGTTTAACGGCAATCCATAAAATGCCACGATAAGCAGGAAAAATAGAAGGTACGTGGTGAGTTTCAAGAAATCTAGAAATTGTTCATGAAGGTTCGGGATCAATATAGACATTGCGTACCGGTGACCAATTCAATATAAAAAATCCACATGCTTTTATTCTGCCAGGGGGGTGCATGTTCACCACCACGTTGCCTTGCGCGCCTCAAATCAATGACGCAAACACAATATTTCGCCGTAGTATTCATAGCGCTTGCCATCAGGATAGCGTACTAGAAGACAAATCAAATATGACTGAATGGGGCATGCAAAACACACACCTCGTTAGCAAACATCATCATCCCCCCTATGCCGTTTTTCAACGTGCTTTCAACTGCAAATGCAAACAGCAATAGGTCTGTACACCAAAGGACGACAAAGAGACTCGTCATTCGAATATGGAAAAGCGTGGGTGGGCCGGGATATGGGCGTTGGTCCATCTAATTTACTGAGTGCATTGAAGGAATGAGGTGAAAGAAGACACGTACCCATTCAATTCGGTCGGAAGCAAGCCAATGGAATGACCTAACAAACAGAAGGAAACCGAACATCAAGGCAAATGGAATGTCAAAGTCATCCCTGAAAATAGTAAATGCCAGCAAAGATTCTGTGACGAAAAACCATAGACGGTCATATAGGCGCTAGTCGCACAAGTGATAATTGAGCGGATATTTGGTTAATAGCTGAATAAGATCTACCTCCACCTCCTGAGGACGAAGGGCACCGAAGAATATCTGTTGCACGAGTTGCCCACAAAGTAATGCAATAAGAAGGCCGAAATTTGCAAGGATCTGGACATGACGTTAGAGCACAGAATGAATCACAATTGAACATACTACGCACCAAAACACTCCTATTACTCTTTGAAAGATAAATTGCCACAGAATAGAAGTTACTGTGAGATCGGAGTGCATTTGTGATGGTCGCTGATACTACGACGGTAGACACCAGACCATAGAGTAGAACTTTATGAGAGTTCAAGGAATCTACGACGGGGCGAGCTCTTTGTTGCAGAAGATCATAGAAAGGCATTCCCCAAAATGTTGGGAGGGACAATGCTTGAAGCTCTTAACTAGGGTGTACATTGTGTACTGACGTGGTACCATCCCCGAAAATATTCTCACGGTCATATATCACAAAGCTGTAAGTTACATGGTATATATATGACATTAGCAGGTTCATTATTTGAATGATAAAACTCCTGGCGGATAATTGATATTTCCGAGTCAGAAGAGCGCCACTTCCGTCCGATAGCTACAGACATCCAGCATCAGACGTGGTAGAAATCAGCGCCTGTCCGAGCGCTTAGCGCCTAGTCTGAAATTTTTCGATCAGATCTGTGACTTCGGAAGTTTGCCTATGTGCTATATGTGATAGGATGTCTACCGACCTGTGAGAGTATAAAAAGAAGTTACCTCACCTTCCATCCACATATCCACTACCCTTATACGACAAGAAGGAAAGGTGAGTCTGTCTCTGAATATTCCGCGTACATGTTCTAACTCCTGAAGGCAGGTCAGCCATGTCAGAGTTGCGTAAAAGGCCAGGCAATGGCAAATTTGCTGATATAGGCACTCACAATGCTATGCCTAGCACAAGTGGTTGTGTGCGGCTGCCTGTGACTTTGTCTTCGTTCGGTTTTGCTCGCCTTGTTATTCTCGCACTATCACTTGCTGCCGCTGCGGCTTGGTTGCTGTCCCCTAGAGCACCACTCCCAGATTCATACGCAATCTGCTCCCATTCGAGCCCACGGATTTACACTGTAGATGATGCCGTACCGATGGTCCAGTGCCTTGTTGTGGACCAATCTGTTATCGTGGACAGCGGTTCTCTGAGTATGTCAAATAAACAACACAAACGGCCGAATCACGCTTATCGATATTATTAGAGGATGTCAAGGCGCGTTGGATTGCCGGAAGTCACAGTCGTTCTTCTCTGCAGATACGCTATTTGGACGAATCTTCGATCGTGGTTCCAGGGCTTAGTGGTAAGCTTGCTGAATAGTAAAACGATTTCCCCTCGAACGACTTGCAACACTTTAGACTCGCATGCCCACATTCTTGAGTATGGAGCGAATAGACAACTTCCTCTCGGAGGTGGAAAAACGGTAGAAGGTTTGTATACGAATGACTGCCCAGGGAATGATCTGAGCAGGGCATCGTTAATTAGAGACAGTTGCACTCGTCCGACAATATATTTTGGACAACAAAGACATACTCGATGACCCTTCAAAATTTGTTGAGGGTTGGGGATGGGACCATACCTCTTGGCGAGCGGGGGAATGGCCGACTTCCGTGGGTTTCCGAAATTCATGTGCCATATTGCCCGACTCTGAAGTCCATTGTTTTGCAGGATGCTCTAGAAGCGGATCCAATAGTCCGCGGCCGACCGGTCGTCCTGCAAAGTAAGGATGGTCATGCACTGTGGATTTCAAAGACAGCGCTCGAGTTAAGTTCTCCGTTACCATCGGAAGTAGACGGTGGTCTCATCGTCAGAGATTCTTTCGGAGCCCCAATTGGTCTAGTTCTTCTGTGGTGCACACTTGACTTAAAATAGCTCATATTAATGGTCAGGTGTTCTTCTCGACAACGCCCAAGATCTTGTGAAAAGACCGGCTCCGACTGAACAGGACTTGCTGAGGCGCTTTGGTGCCACGGTCAGCGATGCTTTGTCCTATGGTTTAACGTCAATCCACGATGCGGGGCTCAACCCAGTTTCACTCGAGTTCTTTAAAAGGTCTAGCAGTCATTTTAGTGTGAAAAGTACACCTGACATTCTGACATTTTTCTTTCAGGCAAGCGGCTGCAGGAAATCTTCCCGTAGGTGTGAAGGGAATCCGTCACAGCGTGATTCACGACGACCATTAGGTTCGAATTTATGGGATGAGTTATTTCGACGAAAATGTCCCTTACTGGGGAAATCTCTCGAAACCAATTATCAATGCAGGAAATGGAAGGCTAAACGCTCGGAGCGTCAAGATCTTTGCTGACGGTAAACGCAGTGGTGATTATATTAGGCTGTTGAGCTGACTGGCTATCCAGGTGCTTTGCGCACTGGCGGTGCAGCGGTAAGAATTTATTTTATTTTACTTGCACATTTGTCCCATTGCTGACATATTTAGCTGAACGAACCATACTGCGATAACCACCACACTAAAGGGTTCATGCGTGTGGATCCCGAAGTTTTGACTGATATTGTGCCCAAATACCTAAGAGATGGATGGCAAGTCGTAAGTGCTAACATCGAAATGGAACGATGCTCCTCATTTTTTTGTCCTCGGGAAGAATATCCATGCCATCGGAGATTATGCCAACAGTGTAGTCCTGGACACATTTGAGTCTGCTTTAAAGGATGTCAACGTCGCGGCACTTAGGCCTCGCCTGGAGCATGCACAGATCTTGACGAAGACCGATATGGAACGTATCGGAAAACTCGGAGGTGAGCATTATTTCGTTCTTGAAGTCAATCAAAATCGAAGTGCAATTAGTCATCGCCAGCGTTCAACCTACTCATGCGTACGTTGAACTGTTCATCTGAACGTACTCACTAATGCCATGTGGGAGTAGCATCAGTGATATGTGGTATGCGGAAGAACGTCTTGTGAGTGCACACGAATCTGTTGCTACTGGCGATTACAATTGTAATTCTTCCTCAAGGGACCCGAGCGAGTGAAACGTTTATATGCCTTCCGCTCCTTACTTGACCACGGTTCTCGACTTGCTCTTGGCTCTGACTTCCCGGTGGAAGACATGAACCCTCTATCTGGATTTTATGCAGCCATTACGAGATTATCACCAGAAGGAGAATCCCCCAAAGGCCCCTCAGGATGGTGTGGCTATTTTCTTCTCAGAAGGTTTCCTGTCCAACCCATACATATTCCACAGGTTTCCAGAACAGCGCTTAACTCGAATGGAAGCCTTAAGAGGTAGTTTACGCGAGTACTCTGGCGCAACCGCTGCTAATTCGAGCATTAATCAATAGGCATGACAATCGATGCTGCGTATGCCTCATTTACAGAAGGCAGTCTGGGTTCCCTTGTTCCCGGAAAACGGGCGGACTACGTGATACTCTCACAGGACATAATGACTATACCTGCAAATCAAATTTTGAATACCAAAGTTCAAGCCACGGTGATCGATGGACGTCCTGCATTTGGGCAGGTTTAGGCGTCATTGGGATTTAGAGGTTTACTAGGGGCGGTCGGCTGACTCGGCCCAGACCCTCCTGGCTTACTCCCTTCGTGTATGTTATTTATGTGTATCAAAGTTGCCCCGCTTTTCAGTAGATTTTTTACGGTTGTAACTGGGTTCTACTAGTGTCCTTTCAACCTCTTTGTGAACATGTCGGAATTTGAAATAACAGAGTGTTAGCGCGCCACAGGCGCGTAACGACGCGTCTTTGTGACAGGTCTTTACGCTTTCTTATAAATTACAACTTCGCGGAACGCCTTTCGACTTCCGTACGTTTAAGAAATTTATTCATAAACTAATGCCAGCGTTCCAGTCGCCAATTACAGGCGAAAAACGAAAGCTGCCACCCGATTCTTCCTGCAGGAAGAAAGTCGCGATCGAGAATACACTTGGAGGTCCTTCGGCGTTTCATGCAAGTAATAGTTATGGAGGAAAGGAGTACTGGATGATCCAGTGGTGTGTACGACAGCCAATGCAAATTGCTTCATGCTCACTACATATACAGGAGATATCCCCAGCACAAGAAGCACAAAACATGGGAGGGAGATGCCGTCCTAGTTCTCGAAGGCAGCAGAGGGTCAATGTTCGACCTGGAAGGAAAGATGTAAGTTCTCCTTTTTGGATAAGATATATAACACTGAGGTTAATTGTGTCGCGGTACCATCAGGGTTGGAGCTGGGTCCATAAATGCGCTTAAAGCCGAGGAAAACGGAGAATATCAGTTCGGAGGGAGAGAAATCAGGATCGATCGTGCTATTTCTTATGGAGAATATATATCAGGAAAGTGCTATGGTCGAGGAAGTATGTTGTCTCCCGCAATTATTAGGACCAACTCCGTAAAAACATCTTCGGGCGCCACTTCCTCGACTTCGATGAAGTTGAGCATACCTTATAAGACGCCAATGAAGCCCGTAGACAAGAGGGCCATTGACCTTCATCCTGTCAATCTTCTGTCCACTCGGGATCCTGCCTCCGCAGGCTCAGGCTCTTCGAAACTGAAGGTGCCAGCCGCATACTGGACTGCCAACTGGTGAGCAAAAAGCGAGGGCATTGTATACATTCTGACTGCTGTAGGCGGAAACCCCAGGGCAAGAAACACAAGACTTGGGATGGTGATGCATTCGTCAGCCATGTCGGTGAGAAGCTAACGGTGATATCGGAAAAGGGAAAAATGTCAGATTTCGTATTCTTTTGTCGCCCACCTATCACTAAATGGTGGACACAGTCTTGGCCGTAAGGAATGGGACGGACTTGCTCTACACAACGGGTATAGTTTCAGGGCTGGTGGCAAAGAGGTTGAGTTAGACTCGCAAATATCAGCCTCGCGAATGCCTACGATCACTGGGGTGGAAGATGACGTGTTGGCTCCAGATGACGATTTCCCAGCGATGCTACCTTCACTATCTAAAGCCTCATTTCTTCTTCAGTCCAAAAGCGCTCTTCATGGAAAAGAGAATGATTCACACGCAACTGCATCTCCAGGTGCTTCAAAGGAATTTGTACCCCCTTCGTCATTCTACGGTCAAAAGCCAAAGAAGAACCCCGATGGTCCGTTGTAAGTTCTTATAGCCCAAGTTCCTTGTCAATGGGGATCTTATTCTGGCTAGACATGATCCCGAGGCAGAGGGAGCAATTGTCCTCAAAGCGACCACTCCGGAACATGCGCGGAAGTTCAACAAGAAGTGCGCCTCCGCACTGTGCTGCTTTTGAGACAGAACTCAAGTGTAATTGTAGGAACTTGCCAACCGTAGCAGTAGTTGTGGATCCAATTATTGCAAGACACCTTCGTCCGCACCAGATCGAAGGTACTTGTCCTTTCCCGCTACTTATTTCGGTGGGACAATATTTTACAGGGGTCAAATTTTTGTATGAATGTGTTATGGGCTTGCGAAGACACGAGGGTCAAGGGTGCATCCTCGCGGATGAAATGTACGTGTTCACTCCGGTCGTTGCGGCTATGTCGTTGACCCTCATGTTCAGGGGTCTTGGGAAAACCCTTCAGGTATCTTTTTTTTCAGTGTAGTGTTCCCGCCTAGTGATATATGTTATAGACAATCACACTTGTCTGGACACTACTTAGTAAGTTCAATCGATGATTTCCATGAATCTGTGTTCAAAACTAGCAAAAGAGCAGAATCCGTACGTTGGTACTGGGCCAGTAATTGGCAAAGCCTTGATTGTATGCCCCGTATCGCTGGTCAATGTTCGTTTTCATACGTGAATCTTCGTCATGATTATCTGATTTAGGGATAGAATTGGCGTGCCGAATTTCATAAATGGTAGGTCAGAATCGTGCTAAAGCAAGAATTTTCTAACGTGCACCTTTAAGGTTAGGAAGAGATCGCGTTGGTATCTTCACAGGCGACAAGGACAAATCCGCCATTAAGGCGTTTCTCAACTCGTATGTGCTAGCACCAATTGATCTTAAGTTCCCCACTCATTGAAATATCAGAAGAGTGCATCAGGTTTTAGTCATTGGTTACGAGAAGCTTAGGACTGTCATGTGGGTGAAACGTTTTCCACTGTCGCGTATCCGTTTACACAAGTCTCAGAGACGAGTTAGCATATTGCAAGTGAGTATTTGTTCTTCCGCTTTGATTCATGTACATTGAATGTTCCATGCAGTCCTCCGATTGGCCTAGTTATCTGTGACGAAGGTGAGTGGATGCGGGTCAATATTATATGCGATTGACCCCTAGGCAGGACACAGACTGAAGTCATCAAATAACAAAACCTCGACAATGTTTAAGTCATTACGTACTCCTCGAAGAATCATCCTTTCCGGAACTCCGATTCAGAATGATTTGAGTGAATTCCATGCAATGGTGAGCATGAGGCATCGTGTTTATTCGCATTGAATTGCTAACATATCGTAAGGCCGACTTTTGTAACCCAGGGCTGCTCGGTGAGTTAAGCAATCTTGCATCACAAGGGAGGATGAAATAGACGAAATGTTTACAGATGATCACGCTACATTCCGTAAAGTGTACGAAGTTCCTATCCTCAAAAGTAGAGCACCGGATCGCACGGAAAAGGAGCTCGAGCTTGGTGAGGCTAGGGCAGCTCAGGTACGCGACATCGAGGTTTTTTCCTTCAACTGCTGAAGCGCAGAAAAGTTGTCTTCAATCGCGAAGAGCTTCGTATTACGTCGGGAAGCTAACATTCTCAAGAACTATCTTCCGCCAAAACGTATGCTTTTTCCGACAAGCGGTTCGCGTATCTAATGTTTTGGACAGATGAATATGTGGTATTTGTAACCCCAACGCAGCTACAGTTGTCCATCTTCTCAGTCATTCTTAACCCGGATAAGCTAGATAGGCTGATGGAAGGACCGACCGCAGAATCCCTTGCTTTGATCAATATGCTCACAAAAATTAGCAATAGTCCCGTATTGCTCAAGGCTCAAGCAGATAAGGCAAGAGCGACGAAATCAGATACAATTCGCCGTCCCGGTATCGATGAAGCCTTGAATTTATTACCTAAAGATGCCCGGCTCGAAGATTTCTCCATGAGTGGTGGGCACCACGTTCTTCCATAAGTCCATCTTCTGATCGATCTTGATATCAGGCAAGCTTCTGGCTTTGTCGAACCTCCTCAAAGTGATCAAAGAGGCAAGTCCGCCCCGCCTGATTAGTATGACTGATCGTGACAGCTATCTAGCGCACGCAAGAAAAATGCATCATTGTTTCGCATTACACATCAACCCTCAATTTGATTGAGGCCTTCTGCAAGAAGAAGTCTTATACTTACTTCCGGCTGGACGGGTATCAATTTCCTACTTTTTCCAGATCGTGACGTTGTTATCTGACCACACCGCCATAGGCAAACACCAGCAGCGAAAAGGCAGGAGTACGTCAACGCTTTTAATAAATCATCACAACATAGCCATTGTAGGTATTATTCAGTCCGCACTCCTGAGCGTCAATCTGATGTCGTACGGTGAAAAAGTTCTATTCCTGCTGAGTTCAAAAGCAGGTGGCGTTGGGCTCAACCTTATCGGCGCGTCAAGATTATGTTTGGTAGATTCCGATTGGAACCCGAGGTGAGTGGCATGTGCAAGCGTACATACATTGGCGCTAAATATAACCTTCTGTTCGAAGTCATGACCTCCAGTCCATGGCACGCATTCATCGGTGAATGAGCATGATAGCCTAACCTTTCAAGGATTTTTCCTGATCAAATACGTCAGCGACGGTCAGAAACGTCCAGTTTTCATATATCGATTTTTAACTGCAGGAACAATCGATGGTGAGCGTCTCCAGTAATAGAATGTGTGATTCGCTTACACCACTCCCGCAAAGAGAAAATCTATCAGAGGCAGGTGACCAAGATCGGACTTAGCAATTGTAAGCGAATTACTTGCTCTCTCAATTATTCAACGTTAAATCGTGGGGTCAAGCTCTTATGGGCTCAGTAAGCCGACTATCGAGTTTCGTCTGACAGTGTTTAAACTGACACGTTCAAGGGATCGTCTGGCTCAAAGGCAGATTCATTTACGCGGAAAGATGTAGGCTGTTTCCACCAATCATGTATCCCATGACTAACGCTCTCATCTACAGCTTCGGGACATCTTCCGAGTCCATCCTGATACAGCCTGCAATACCCATGACCTTTTGGATTGCGATTGTGGTGGCAGTCCTAAGCATGATCTCGACAACGGAATAGCCATTGCCAAGGACGAGGACGAGGATGACGAGGATGACGAAGATTCATCAGATATCGGCTTCGTCAATGCGTCACAAGTCAAATCGGACCGTGTTGAGAAGATGGATAGAATCGTAAGAATTCATTCCGATATTTTCTGTCTCAAAACAACATCAAGCATGGTTTGTAGTACATGAAGAAGAAACAGGCGGAGCTTGCAGCACTCGGAGAGTGGACACACATCAATTGCCTGCGGAGCTTGACGAGCGACAATATCCACGATGACATTCTTCGCCATCTGATACTCCCAAGTGCAAGCGAGCCCGAGGAAACACAGCCGAAATCAAGGCTTAATTCATTGTTGTCGGCCATCGACCTTGATAACATTGTAGCTATGGATGAAGCAAAGCAAACTTTATCCCTTCGTGATGTCCCTGGTGGTACCATCTCGTTCCTATTCGAGAAGACGTCCGTCTCCACGTTGAAAGAGGATGACGCGGAAGAGGGCTGATCACGCTCTCAGGTTGTGGACAACGTTACTTTTGATACTCATGATTGTTTCCGCATACTTACTACATGCTACGATAAATTATACTAATACTCCACCAAGCTACTGCTTGCGCGTTACCTTGCTTGCAAGATGAATGTTAACTCCTAAGCATTGCAAATGCCGGGGAGGAAATGGCTTCCAGGTGGATTATCGCTTGCGCTCACTAACGGGGCCAGGACCGTCCCTAGAACACCAACGGAGTTGCCTCGCGCCGGGCATCGTGGCTTGAAGCTAAACGCTCGCTCAGGTTCAGGTCCACGTTCTGGTGTTGATTCATCGTCTAGGACAGTCCACCGGACCCACGCATCGTCCACCTCATCAAGTACTACTAGCAACCTCTACCAAACCCATTACCAGTCAATGATACCCTTTCCTTCCCTCACAAATTCTCAAAAGACTCGTGGACATCGCTCGGGGTGATATTCGGAGTGATATACTTTCTCGAGCATCATTCCAAAGGACGAGAAATTTAACGATGATCAGATTCCCACTAGGGCACATACCTTGCGTTGGACAAACTTGAACGCATCAAACACACCTGCTAGGTGCCAAGTTGCCGCGGGCACCTTCTCAATCGCTAGCAAACTAAAGGATGCCATGTGAGTACCGGAAAGCATCCGAGATACGAGCGATGAAGGCCAAAGCGTTGTGGATGCGTCCTTGAAGTCAAAGGGAGTGGCAAGAGAGAGAGGCGGGAAAGTGGGTTTTTTTGTGTGCAGTGGGCATCGCTTTGTGGTGAATGAGTATAAACGTGTGACATGTGAAGATGAAAAGGAGGAAGATATATGGTTTTCGGCAGTTGGCGGTGTAGCATTACTCAGAATGGCACAGGTTCCATCAGGTACACGTGTTAAGCGATCCGATACTCATGTTTACCGCGTGTAGCACATGAGGCACCTGAACCATATAAGACCACAGACTACAGATCACTCTCTCGTCATTTTCTAACTTCCCCAACCAACCTGGCCGCAGCGTCCAGAGGCATACCACAGCGCCTGGTAAGGACAGACACGACGTCCCTCTTTTTCACGGTGAGATTACCTAGAATCAACACCCTCAGCCTGCTCATAAATCTCCTAAGCAATCCAGCCCCACCCCTGTCGTAAGTATGTTTCCTAACGACATGGCGGATCAATTCACGCGATTCTTCATACAACTCTTGGTGTCTCCCGTCCAGTCCATCGGCAGCGGTGATGCACGCATGACCTCCGACTTTGATTCGTGTTTGGCGAAGGCGGCTTCATTTCTGGTCCACCAATCCTCCATATTCTCCTCTCTTTCAAGGCCGGTGAGAACGATGACAATGGGAACCTTCTTCTCGCAAAGCCATTCATAGAAGAGCCGATAGTTGTTCCGAATGGGCATGGAAACTCCCTGCTCACACGCAGAATAGAAGTAGATCTATGCCGCCTCCTTCGTCTAGTTTCACGATCAGGTTGCGTGCGTTCACGATAGGCTCGATATACTGGTCGATTCCGACCTGCGGTTCCTCGAGTCCAATGGTGTCATACACCTTATAATGGTATCCACCGAAGGTTATGAAGTACTCTGCCCAATGAGTGGTAGAGCGCGACATGCCAAGAGACGTCTCTGCTCTCTGCTCTCCCGCCATGAGGTTGACAACAGAGCTTTTGCCAGCCCCAGTCTCGCCGAAGAGGACGATATTTTTTGTCGACATACTGTCTGTCATCATGAGCAACTACAGTACACTGTGAGCGTATATGGGGAGTACCTTGCACAAAATTTAGTAACTGTATTTGTGGTATTTGTGGAACTTGATTTGTCTGCCAGGTGTCTGTCCGACACCTGAGGATACCGGTCTTAAGGATGTGCGAAGAATAGCCTAACCAGATCCTCGAGGCTTCCTCGTGTCCAGGGCGTCCTTCATTCATGGGTTTGATTGGTAGTTGCCTGTTGGAAAAGTCTTTAAAATGATCAACAGAAATTTTCAAACGAAAGTCATGTCATGATTGCGAGGACTTCGGCCTCAGGAATTGAATTGTCGAGAGCAAGTTCTAGGAGTGTTCGTTAGCTTTGTAGTAGATTGGCTGATTATGCATTATAAGTTGGACCAGCATGTTTCACAGAACACCTCAAACATGACGTAATTCGGGCACTAGACATTCTGCAGACTGCATGCATCACAGCCTACTAGTGCCATCATCACACACACAGAACGACGGAGCACGTTGAACCCATGTGTTTACCATATGTGGCACCTCGCGTTGTTTCAGGACGCGCCGAGTCGGCACTAGTAGTGACGCGTTCGGTACGGAAATCGGCGTGCGATGCGAGTTCGAAGGGGAAAGGGATTGATCCGAGTCGGAAGATGAATGAAGAGGGATCAAAAGACGTTGAGCGATAAGACTTGCCAGGATCTGATGAGTGGATACTAGCGAGTTCTGTAAATGATGCTGAAACTGAGTGAATGCAAGAGAGTTCTGCGAATGAAAATGAAACTGCGGATCAATTCTGATAGCGTCTACTAGTGTACATGGGTCTTTATATACTAGAAATGAGGCCCAAAGCACTGCTATGGATACCGTTTGTCAACGCAAGTGGCGCGAGGTGAAAGGGAAGTGTCGCTTGTCGTATGGACAAAGCGCTGCGTGGTAAAGCGTCTGTGGCAATGGTAAGACAAAGAAATGTAAAAAGTAAAGCGTAAACTGTAAGGGAGATGTGTCCGAAAGGGCTCGAACGCGACGAGTAGTGCTCGTTGCATTGTGAGACCTGAAGCTTTGAAGACCTGAAGGGCGGAGTTTACTGGTTTTCATTGTGGTTCGGGGAGTACAGGAATGGGAATCCTTACACTAGCGTGAATATACCGTGACGAGAATGTTATGTAGGCGCTGAAGATTCTTGTCATTCGTTTGATTGACATCCCCTACAGGTGGAGAGATGATAGTCTAACAGGACGAGCAGCTCAAGGCGGGGTGACTTGCTGTCTTAATGAGACACTTTATTTCAGCGAGAGATCATCATAGTCTCCCGCAGGGAGATCGTAGACGAATATGAAGATAGTTGATCCTTCTTTACGAAGAGATCACATCAGGAAACGGCAACAGTGGCTGTAGCAACTACAAAGCACTCTGTAGCACTCTGTAGCACAATCCATTCCGCAGAACCTTTGAACAGAGTCCCCGTAGCCTATAGCGTGTTCATAGGCTCCCATTGGCAAGCACGGCTAGTCACGAAACTTCTAAGGAACTGGAGAAATGGTAGAAAATATACAGGACATCCACATGTACACTAACTTCTACACGTTTATGTAAAGGTAGACGTAGACGAACGAACATCTATCATACCAGGATCTCAAATAGATGACGTGGGGCTTGGGTCTTGACTAATTTGATTAGCCAACCGGACTGCAACGTCTTCAGGCATACCACAGCGTGTGGTGAGGACAGTCACAAGGTCCTTCTTTTTCAAGGCGAAACTACGAAGCAGCTCCTTCTGCTTGATAACAAATCCCATAAACCATCCCTTGCCACCCTTCCATCCGTACTTCTTCGGTCTATGATGAGTATGCTCTTTGACAAGATTGCGGACCAATTGACGTGATTCTTCATACAGCTGCTGGTGCCTCTCCTCCAGCCTGTTGGCCGCAGCTGTAATGCACGCATGACCGTTGACGGAAATCTCGTATTTGTCAAGGGTGGTCTTGTGCTCTGTCCACCAATCCTCCATGTGTTGCTTTCCTTCAAGTCCAGTGACAACAAGGACGATGGGAACCTTCTTCTTGCAAAGCCATTCGTAGAAGAGCCGGTAATTGTTTCGAATCGTCGCAGAGACTTTGCTTGCTTGCACACAGAATAGAAGTAGATCTATGCCGCCTTCACTGTCCAGTTTCATGATCAGGTTGTGTGCGTTCACGATGGCATCGAGATATTCCTGGACCTCGAGCTGCGGCTCCGTGAGTCCAATGGTGTCAAACACCCTATAATTATATCCATCGAAGGCGATGGGGTACTCTTTCCAATGCAGGGTACAGCGCAACGTGTCAGGAGACGTTTCTGCCCTTTCCTCTTGCGCCATGAGGTTGACGAGAGAGCTTTTTCCAGCCCCGGTCTGGCCGAAGAGGACAATGTTTTTGGTTGACATACTGCCTATCATCGTCAGTTACTACAACACAGAGTTTATGTGGGGACCACCTTGTGCGAGGTTCAGTAATGGTATTCGTGGATATTGTTGTCTGGTGTCTGCTCGACGCTTGAGTAATGCGGTTCTTAAAAGGACATGAGGAGGCTGACCTTGCCGCAAACCACGTTCCCAGTAAGGTGGTTTTCACCGGATCCTCGAGGTGGACTCGTGTCCAGGGCGTGGTTCATGGATTTGAATGGTAATCGCATACTGCATAGGCTGCATGCGAAATAAGAAACAGAGATTTTTGGACGAAAAGCATATCATGGCCGTAGTAGACTCGTGATGCCTTGTTTTTATATGCACATTTGACTCGTTTCGCAAATACCCGGCGTTGTCGTCCCGAAAATGGACGCGGTCTGAATCGCGTCCGAGTTGCGCCAATGAGATGATCATTCAAGTTACAAGGTTTGCTCTGATGAAGGACACGTACGATTCTTCTGGGATGTATGCCCTTCGACACCCATGATTTTCAGCTTGACACAATCATTAGTCTCCTCGATGTGATGTGCTCCTCGTGAGTCGTGACACTGGTCGAGGAAAGACGAACACCTTGCCCGAATCATGCACACCATTCAGTTTTTGTTCTGACCATACTCTCCAAAATTCACTCATCCAAGAGGAACCTGTCACGATAATCGTGTGTTTAACAACAGCCTTGGAGGGGGAAATGTTATGTCCCAGACTCGTGCGTGCTGTGTACTAGTTTATAGAAAGAACGACCGTCTTCATTATATTAGTGGAGAACAGCGAGCTTGACTCTCGACTGCATTTTTCCATTCCCTCAGGCGGGAAAATAGTCTTATATTTTTCGAGCGCGGAACCCGGGCATTGGCAGCTCTGCGGGCCAAATTATTTTCAACAGTCAACACACATGTGGCGACATGCTTGGAAAATTTCCCTTGTTTCTATTCCACCATATGTCATCGCCGATGCCAGCTTGTGAAATATAGGGTGCAAATTCTGGCTACTAGTATGCTTGCATCACATATACGCGAGCATTGTGCACAGTCCTACCAAGACGTCTGCTAGATCAGCGCTTGCATATCCCTCACGAAATGTGGAGCGCTGGTACTCGAAGATCGTCGAAAAAAAACTCAACGCAGATGTCGATTCATTCCGTTGGTGTCTCTTTTGCATGCTCTTAACGTTCTTGTACCCTATCAGTGACGTAGAATGAAATAGGCCCTTTGCCCTGACTCAGTTGCAACTTGTTTGTAGTACACCGTGTGCAGAAAATCGGCGCACGAATACGACCTACGGGACTGGAGCAACTTGATACATGGGAGACAACTTAATTGAACTCCTTCACTGTGGGTGAGAGTCCTACTCACATGAAGTATTACAGGACCGATACGGGTTTCTCATAATGAGACACTCTTCCAGAAAATCCGAGAAAAATATTGGCACGGCCAAAGAAAATATTAGAGGGACGCGTAGAATGGTTAGCAATATGCGGTAGGACATATCATATGTATGTATATACTACAGATGTACAGGCGGACGGACGCGCATAAGTTATTGAATGAGGACATCAAGCAGGTCGTTTCCGGCTAAAGTCTTGTCTAACTTGCTTAGCCAATTCTACTGCAGCTTCCATAGGCATACCACAGCGCTTGGTGAGGACGGTTACGACATCCTTCTTTTTGACGTCAGGATTGCCCAGAATCAACTCCCTCAGGCTTCGCATAAACCTCTTAAACCATGTCTCTCCTCCCTTGTATCCGTGCTTCGACTTGTCATGAGTATGCTCTCTGACAAGATTGCGGACCAATTGACGCGATTTTTCATAAAGCTTCTGGTGTCTCCCGTCCAGATCGCTCGCTGCGGTGATGCACGCATGACCATCAACAACGATGTTGAATTTGTCAAATGTGTCCTTGTTTTCGGTCCACCAATCCTCCATATTTTTCTGCCTTTCAAGGCCGGTGAGAACAAGGACAATGGGAACCTTCTTCTCGCAAAGCCATTCGTAGAAGAGCCGGTAATTGTTCTGAAGGGTTGCAGAGACTCTACCTGCTCGTACGCAAAACAGCAGTAGGTCTATGCCGCCTTCGTTCTCTAGCTTCGTGATCAGGTTGCGTGCGTTGAAGATGGCATCGAGATACTCGTTGATTCCGAGCTGTGGCTCCTCGAGTCCAATAGTGTCAAACACCTTATACTTGAATCCATCGAAGGCGATGGGGAACTCTTTCCAAGTCAAGGTACAGCGTTGCATGCCAAGAGACGTGATCGCTATCTCCTTTCCCGCCATAAGGTTGATGACAGAGCTTTTGCCAGCCCCGCTCTCGCCGAATAGAACAATATTCTTAATCGACATACTACCAATGACCATGAGCAAATACGGCACAAGATGTGTATGGAATGTACCTTGCGCAAAATTCAGCTACAGAGTTGTTGATGGTATTGCCTGGTGTCTTCCTGACGCCTGAGGAGTGCGGTCCTTAAAAGGACGTACGAAATATAGCCTTGCCGCAGACCACGTTCTCTGCAAGGTGGTGTTCACCCAGATCCTCGAGGCAGACTCGTGTCAGTCATCATATGGCTTTGATTGGTAGTCGTTTGGAAGAGGAAAATCACAAATGGTGAACGGTGGCTGGGACTGGTACCTTTGGACGAGGGGGGATGTCGCTGTTCGCTCGGGCTCGAGAGCTCGATGTTTCAGCCCATGAAGTCGGGTGGCCAATATTTGATGAACTTCAAGCTACATGAAGTTCATTTAAAGTTTCGACGTATACACGACTCTGAGTTGCTGTAGTTCACATACTTGCATCACGAGCGTCACGAATCCATCACGTCCTTGTTTCTATTACGGAACGCAAATTCTGGCTACTACGGCTTGCCACATATACGCGAGCCCATCTGCACAGTCCTACCAAGACGTTTGCTAGATCTAGTGCCTCCGCAGTCCGGTTCCGTCCGGTTTGGGGGGGTATTTCTGCGAACGCCGAACTGGAAATCCGTCCGGTTCAAGTAAATGGGGCGAACCCCGGACTGGACCCCAGCGGACGCATTCAAGACGTTCGGTTTGCGTTCAGGACGCGTTCGAACGCTGGAACGCAAATTTTATTCACCAAAAATCAACAAAACTATGTAAAATGTGCTGAAATATGGGTGACGTCTGTATCAAGAAAACATATCAATGGAGGCAGTTAGTTTGCATACTCGCATACTCGTTCGGGGCTTTGCGCTGCGTTGTCTCATTCCAAAAAAACAACAACTCCTCCAAGACATTGTCTATGTTGCGAACTGTTGCAGAGATATGCTGTTGACGGTATGCGCTCTTCAACAACTGGAGCGCCTCGAAATTCTTTGGCAACAGACTATTGCGACGTGCAGTACCTGTAAGGCCACCGCTAGAAAACGAACGTTCAGATGCTACAGCAGAACCTTGAATTGCCAAATAGTCTTTTGCAATGCGAGATATTGTAGGGTACTGTGTAGAATGGTGCTGCCACTTTAAGTCGGGAACCTCGTCACTGTCGTCCGCAAGATAATGCATCTAGTTCTTTATACTAATATTGAGAGGGACAAGCGCACCTCGAAAAACATAATAGTCAATGAACTTCGACCAGAATATTCAGTGAATATCCTCAAGAGGGTCTGAGCATCCTGAATTGGCACAAAGTA